>WEIS01048573.1:0-15954 GCA_013389965.1 Todus mexicanus
CTCCTCTGGATCCTCTCCAACAGGTTCATGTCTTCTGCTTTCTCGAGTTTTCTCAGCTCAGCCTCTGCACTTCTTGCCTAGGCGAAACCAAGGCAGGACCTCAAATTTATCTGTTCCCCAGTTCAGCCTTGAAAGCGCAGACAGACCCCCCAGCAGCGGGGGATCCCCGCTCTCCTCGCTGTGGTACTCCAGCACAGCCGCTCAGCGGGGCAGAAGGGACGTGCCCCGTCGCAGGACCAGGCAGGAGGGGGGCCGGGGATTTGGGGCTCCGCCAGCCGTGGGTCCAGCCCTGTGCCGGGGCTCCCTCTGAGCCGTTCGCGGGCTCTGGGCGCCCTCTTGTGCGCGCAGCGTGCAGGGCTCGGGGCACAGCGGCGGGAGGGCTGCAATCCAAATGTTAGGCAGCCCTGTGGGAAGAGCACCCCTTAAAAGCCGGGGAGAGCCTGCCTTAGTTTCCTCCATCGCAACAGACGGTCTGCGGGTCCCCTGGGGGTGCCCGCTGAGCTGTGCCCCGCTTCACAGCGTGCACCGAAGGAGGAGAGCATCGCTGCACGCTGCAGGGGCATCACCCCACACTGGACACCTCCCTGCTGCTCTGGTAGCAGCATGTGCTAGGCCATTGCTGCAAGGCACTAAACAAGGTGCCGAAGCCTCAGTGGGAAGACACGGGGACAGTGAACCTTGGGAGGAGCAGCAGGCAGAGCCAAGCCTTGCGGCCACCAGCATGGCCTGAGATCACCCAAAAGCCTCCAAGTATTAGGAGACAATCCTTAATCTCTGGAAGTGTTCAAGGCCGGGGTAGATGGGGCTGCGAACAACCTGATCCAGTGGCAGGTGTCCCTACCAATGGCAAGGGGGATGGCACTGGAGGATCTTTAAGGTTCCTTCCAACCCAAACCATTCTATGATTCTATGAATGCTGGCCGTGCCCCTCCTCAAACTCTCCACAGCTTCACTCACCATCTCCACAGGAGCTGGGCAGCAGTGGAAGTCCCAGTAGAAGGGCAGTCCTGAAAGCTCGCTCTTCACATGAAGGCTGAGGCCATCTGCAGTGTGGTGGCAGGAGAAAGAGGTGGCAGCATCTTGCTGCCCTGCCAGCAAGGGGCACATCAGGTTGCGCAAGCGGTGCAGGAAGGAGGACACGTGGACTGTCAGCCTCTTGTTCAGCTCCTGGGGAAAGGCAAGGTTGGAAGTGCAGTAATGCCCTGGGGAGCTCAGCACTGCAAAAAAAACCCAGCAGAGACTCTAGCACAGGAGAGAAACTACTTCTGCATGTCCCAGTGCTGCAAAAAAGTCATCCTGGGCCTCGGTTTCCAGCCCAACAGGACATTCTCTACGGGTTCTCCCAGGCCAGCTGAGCTGGGAAAGCTCCCCTGTCCCACCAGCCCAGGAAGGTCCAAGTGGTGGGCAAGGTGCAATGATCTTAACTAGTCCATCTGCCCCACATGCCACCACGAGTGTCACAGGCTGGCAGTGAGCTGTCACAGCTCAGCTCACCTGCCAGAGCTGGGGGATGGCAGCCACAACATGTCCACCCTGCTGCCAACAGCCACGCCACAGCACGCTCCGACAGAGACACATGGCAGACAGGGGTGGCATACGGGGGCCTGGGCACACTGGCGAGGGTGAGGGGACGAGGCACAGCCCCATGTGTTTGGGAGGCTGTGCTGACAGGACACCCCACAGGAGCCTGTGCCATTAACCGCTGGGGAGGCAGCCTTGTTTCAAGCTCCTCCTTATTACAGTGGTCCTGGGGAAAACAACTGGCTATCCATCCCACAAGCGAAACGAGTGTCCCAGCCTCAGCACACAGCCCCAGGGAACACCCGGCTGCTCTGGGCATGCCTGGCCCACTCTCCCAGGGGAAGGGGGCTTGGCCAGATGGGGTCACAGTGCTCGGGCAGAGCCAGCTGGGCCCAGGCTGGGCATTTGCACCCGAGCCTGGTCAGATCCAACAGCCACGGTGTCACCAAGCAGTTTATGCTGCTGTGAGGAGAAAGGAGATCCTTGGACTTTCCAGACACTCACCTTGGACCTTTGCCCCACAGCCTCAGTGTCTGCACTCTCGTACCAAACGCTGCTGAGATCAGAGATCAGCAGGACGTAGCCAGTATCCCCGAAGCACGCTTTGGCAAGAAAAGCGGACTCGCCCAAGCAAACAGAAGCCCAGGGCTGTGTGAGGAGGCTGCCCTCCAGCTGCTCGGAGCCCTCCATCTCTAAGAGAGCAGCCAGGTCTCTGCCTCATGCCCTGCCAAGCAAGACCCCACTGCCTGGCGCAGCCTCACAGGGCCCCTCGGCCCCTCCCAGCCCGGAGCTGAGGATGCTCAGCCAGCCCTGCTCACGCTGCCCCGCACCCTCCCGCAGTGTGGGGGAGCTCTGTGCAGGGCAGCTCCTGGCCCAGCCCCGACACGGCAGCGATCCTGCCGGTACCGCCGGGACAGCGGCACATGCGGCTCCTGCTCCGGCTGCACCGCCTCCCGGCACCGGGGGCAGCGGGGCAAGGGCGGCCGGGCCCGGGGGCTGCACCAGGCCCCGGGGCTNGCCCCGCTCGGCCCCCACACGCTGGGACCCCTCCACCTGCACCCTGCACCCGCAGACTGCTGCCCCGCACCCCCGAACCCACGTTTGCACCTTCTCCGCACCCCGTTGGGATGCAAACCCCCCTCTCTCCCTGCCCTGGTTCCACGCAGGCTGCAGCCGCCCTCGGGGCGCGGCCAGGGAAGGGGCATCCCCCCAAAGGTGGGGCAGGCAGGGTCTTTGGGGTGCAGGACCCAGGCAGGGTGTAGGACAGATCCCGTTGCACGGCCAGGTCAGCGTGCAGGACACAGCTGGGCTTTGGGCACAGCTGGAGCGCAGGGCCAGGTTGGGGTGCAGGGCCCAGGCGGGGTGCTGGGCAGGGTGCTGGCTGGGTACAGCCACGCTGGGTGTTCCCCAGCTGGTGGGGAAAGGGGGCTTACCCCTGGGGACCTGCACACACTGTGACACCACATCCCTCCTACCCTGAAGCCACCTTTGGGTGTTCCTGGGTGTTAAGGTGCTCCTCAGGACCAGATGGAGGGGGCGGCCACATCCTGGAGCTGTGATCCAGCCTGGGCACATCACTTCTGTGGACCACCTCCATTGTTCCCCCAAACCAACTCTGTCCTTTGAGTTTACGCTACCCCAGGGCTGCAAAGCCCCAGCCTTTCTTACTCCACTGCTGGGCTTTTGCAGGCCAGCGCACACTGGTGGAGGCAGTGCAGGACCCTGTCTGTACACTCTGACCTGCTGTAAACAGCGGAGCAGCAGGAGGGCTGCTGCAGGCTCTGCTGCAGTTGGCATAATCAGCTGGCAGCAGGGATCAACCCAGGCTCTGAGCTTAACCACAGGGGTCAAAGGCGATGTTTTCCTCCCCAGAGAAATCTGCTGCTGGCTGGTTTGGCAACGAGAGCAATACCTGGGGGTCAGTTAAGTGGTGAACACTGCTGGGACTGTCCCACTGCAGGTGAAAGGGTGTTCACGGTTTTCAGGAACTTAGCTGTGCCTCCAGCCTGGGGGAGCCTGGTGTGCCAGAGCCAGGACGTTACTATACACCTAGTGCCATGGGCATCAAGAGGCCATGGGCACAGTTGGGGCACAGCCATGAGGATATGGAGAGCCAGTCCTTCCTCAGCACGGTGCCAGCAGCCAAGCAGACCCTGGGGTGACAGCCCTTTGGGGCTGACAAAAGCACTGAGCCACACCCGCAGGGTGATGGTGGGCTCCAGAGGCACCCACATCCCCAGCTGCAGTGGTACAACAGAGCCATGCCCTCCGTAGTCATAGTGCTTAGGGCACCAGCAGAGGGTGGGCTGGCATCTCCCATGCAAATCCTGGCTAGAAAAGAGGCACCTGGAAAGGGCAAAGTTGGTTGAAGGTTTTTATAGCTTGCTGTCAAGCAGGGAAGTGAAGTTCGTGTTGGGAGCGTGGAAGCACAGGTCCCTCCAGTCCATGTGAGCTTCAGAAACAAGGACCAAAGTGGCTCACAAGCTGCTTTGGGGACAGAGCCCCAGTCCGCCATGGGGTGTTGGTGTGCTGCGGGGTCAGGCCACAGTGTGCCACGCGGACACCTCCATCTCACTCAGCCTTCTGGGCAGCTGTGACTCCCCTGAGCCAGGTTTGGGGAGCAGCTGTGTCCCTTCCCCTGGGGCAGCAGTCCCCTCCTCAGTGGCACAGCTGCCCTCCTCCTTCTCCTCCTCTTCCTCACTCCCTGGGCAGAGGAAGCAGAAGGGAAAGGCTTTGCAGGAGGATGGCAGCAGCCTCCTCAGCCCGGCAGGGAGCCCATAGGCCTGGCTGGCTTCACCCTTCCCTCCATAGGGGTGGCGATGGCCTGCCTCAGCTTTCCATGGTGCCAGCTCAGAGAGCAGCCCTCGCTCCTCCAGGGTTCCTGAAAGCAGGGTGATGGGCAGTGAGATGGAAGCCTCTTCCTCTGACTGCACTCTCCCAGCCCACAGCAGCCCCAGGACCCCCCAGGGCTGCCTGGAGGCAAAGCCGGTGCTTTGGGGATGGTCCCATGGCCAAATCCAGCCCTCAGAGCATGGGCTCACGCAGAGCACCTGGGGCAGCCCCTCACCTGAGACCGTGTTCTCCAGGAAAAATGACAAGAAGCCAGTTAAGAAGACAGGCACCATGAGGAGGGAGAGGAAGAGGAGGTCGAGGGGCACCCAGCCTGCAGGGTCAGTGCCAGAATTACGTAGCATATCCCAGCCCAGCAGTGGGGAAGGGGCAGGAGCTGCAGCAGCAGATCCAGGGCTTGAAAAGGGAGGTGCCTGCTGCTGTGAGACAGCCCAGCCTTCCAGGACATCGGAGATGTGTGGATGCCATGCCACAAGGCCTGAGGCTTTGCCTTGCCTGAGGAACGACCACGCTACCTGTGGCCAGGTGAGCTGGAGCTGCACTGAACCACCGTGGCACCAGCAGCGCCATGAACATGGCAAAGCCGACGATGAAGATGTTCCTCCCCGAGTCAATGTCTGCGTACTGGAAGTAGGAGATCCCCGTGCCCACGGCCACAGCGTAGGTGACACAGAGCACTCCTCCTGCGAGGGGCAGGAGTCAGGCAGAGCCAGGCAGGGTGTGGGAACCGCAGTGCAGGGGAAGGGCAAGGTACCCACCCTGAACCGCCAGCGGGATGCGGGTGAGGAGCCCTGCCAGCCTCGGGGACATGCCCAGCACCATGCATGCCAGCGCGCTCACCTGCACCGAGAGGCGAGAGCCGGCCTGGTGGAAAGAAGGAAAGTGAGGATGGGGAGCATCACCCCCCCACCTCTGCTCCCCGAGTCCTGCCATACACACCTGCCTTTCCCACGGCTGGCTCAGTGACAGCCTGGGTGCTATAAGTCCCCCACACCTTCTGCTCCATGGCCTCCCCACCCCTTGCCAACCTTCTTCCCCCCTCCCCAGGCATACCTGCGTGAGGCCGGTGGTGCAGGCGTTGGCAATGCTGGCAGCCGTGCCCCCCGGGGTGCCCAGCAGCCCTGCCAGGAGGCTGCCTAGCCCTTCCATAAAGAGCCCCCGGTTGCAGGCATGGGGGGGCAGCTGGGGGGCTCGCAGCAGCCTCCCACACAGCACATAGCAGCCCACCGAGTTCATGCTGCAGCTGACGGCCATGGCGATGCCCACTGCCAGTGCCCGGGAGGTGAGCAGTGGCCACCCCCACTCATCTGCATCGGAAGGAAAAGGAATGGGTGATAGAGGTCCTGGCCAAAGGCGAATGGCTGCACCCAGCCCTCTTGCGCCCCACCTGCGTAAGGGATGTGGACCCAAGGGGCATGGGAGGTGCTGTTAGCCCAGGACAGCTGTGCCATGACCAGGTCCAGCGATTCCCAGGGGATGTGGAAGTGGCTGAGGATGGCACAGATGATGCAGACACCAGCAAATGGGAGCAGTATCTGCAAGGCAGCAAGAGAACCCTCAGCACAGAACCCTCCTCCCCTGCCTGCCCTGGCTAGCAGGGGTGCCTGCTGCACCCCAGTCAGCAGGTCCTTGTCCTGTCACCTCTCCCAAGGAGCCATGCCATATTATCTCCCCTTACCCCTGCAGGGTGCATCCCAGGCTCTGCTGCTCCAGCACCCTCGAGCGCAGGTTTCCTGTGCTGCCCCAGCAACACCCATGCCCTGGGAGCCGCACTAGGACTTCTCAGCTCTGCCGCTGCTCCTACCACCCAGCTCTGCTACAAGGAAACTGAGTCCCACCTAACCCCACACCAAAGAGCCAGGCTCAGAGAGAAGCCTGGGTGCAGTGAAGGGAGTGAGGGTAGACAAGCCCTAGTACCGAGAATGTGCGCAGGGTGGGCACAGATGGCACCACGGAACCCCCCTGAGCCTGGGGCCAGGTGCAGAAGGGCAGGCGACAGGCCCCCAGGTGCTGGGAGAAGGTGACAGCAAGGAACATGAGCCTAGGAGAGAGAGCACAGGTCACCACACAGCATCACAGCAATGTGGCCCCAAATGCGGGCCAGGCACTGTGGGGATGCCCCACATTCCCATCCCCAGGGTGAAGGGAAGCTCCAGGGGCCGCACACCAGTGTGGCCCCTGGGCTCACACACAGNGGCTGCTGGCTGGAGAAAGGCCAGCATGCCAGCGTACCAGCATCCACATCCCCATAAACCCTGATCCTGGAGAACGACCAGATGCATTGCAGTTGCACTCAGGGGTGAGTAGGGTGCTGTGCACCATCACCAGAGGTGTCAGCAGGCAGGACCCCTTGCTACCCCTCCTCCCTACCCCATGTACCAAGCACCTCATGACTGCCATTCCCCTGGCACCGGTGTGGCCCAGACCCATGGGATGCAGGCTCTGGGGCTGTGCTCACCGTTCCTGTCCGTGCTGGCACTGAGGGACAGGTGGGAGCTCAGCACCATGGCAGGGACCAGGTACTCGAAGGATGGGATTTGAATCAGCGGCAGCCTAGGAAAAGGAACACCAAAGGCATGTGAGGAGGAAAGAGGTGATAGGGCTGCGCCCGAAGTCCTGGCTGACAGAGGAGCAAGGGATAGGAACGAAAGGAGATGAGAAGCCCAAAGTGGCAAGAGGTCACTCTATATCTCAAATGGGTGCTAGCACTTCCCAAGGATGTGTACAGCAGTCAGGCTTTGCCAAAGCACACAGCCCCTGCGTGGGGTATGGGCAGCTCAGGCACAGGATAGTCTGGAGGAGCTGCACATAATCATGGAATAAGAATGGTTTGGGTTGGAAGAGACTTTAAAGATCATCTAGTTCCAACCCCCTCCTCGTGGGCATGGACACCACAACACTGGAGCAAGGCACAGAGGAGCTGGAGGGAAAGTGCTAGAGGGACGTGCAAGAGAGAAGGATGCAGTGATGGCAGGGAGGGGACAGCTATGCAGAGGTGCAGGGCAATGGGTTGTCTTCAAGCCCCTCCAGCATAATCCTTGCTTCCCACAGCCTGGGAGGGGGCGGAGACCCTGCGGTGGCATCACCCTCCTCCTGGTGACAGCTGCATCCCCTTTGTCCCCCTTGCTCACCGGCTCCCCAGGGTGGTCTGCAGTACTGTGGAGATGCCGCAGGCAAAGAGGCTGCGTGCCAGCAGCTTGCTGGTGGCCTGGCCATGGGGTGGCTGCTCGGGCAGGGTGGGCAGCAGCAGGAGGTGGAAGATGCAGAGCAAGGAGGCCTGCACGACCAGATGCTGTGCAGAGAAGAGAAGGGGCGGTCACAACTTCCTGCAGCATCCAGAGGTGCAGTCCCGTGTCCAGCTGCCCTGAGTGGGTGCATGCTCACTGACACCCCCAGGCAATACCCACCACTGCCCACCCCCGAGCAGCACACCCTGGCCAGAGCTCCACACACCCTTTGCCTGGCAGGATGCGGCTCCTGCCCTCCCATCTGCAAGGATTCTAGCCCCCTCTCCATCACATCATCTCTCTGGCTGCTCACTGTGGTCCCCCCTTACCTGAAGAGCCAAGCAACAGCTCAGCATCCAGGAGCACATCTTCTGCGGAGAGCAGGATGCAGGCACAAGGTGCCTGGCACCAGGAGCTCCATGGTGGCCCCCATTCATGCTGCTGCCTGCCCACACTGCTCCCGGTTTGCAGGGCAGAGGGGGTGGGCAGGCTTCCCCTGAGGGCTCCTCACAGTCCTCCAACGGCTGAACTTCCACCTTCTGCAGGAGCTGCCCCAGGGTTAGCCATTAACTTGAGTTGGTGAGTAACCTGCCCTTGCAACTAGGAATTTAAGTGTCACCCAGGGTTGTCACCACAATGGCCAGGTGACAGCCACCCATAGCCAGGACAGCCAATGCTGTTATTACAGTGCCAACTGCCCATGTCCCATCCCCATCTTTCGTGGGACTGGGTGAGCCACAGAACAGACACCTCTTCTTTCATATGCTTGACCCTGCCCACCAGTAGCACCCTCCAGTTCATATGCTCTGCCCATGCTTGTTCCTGCCCAGCACCGCATCCCTCTGCCCTCCTGGTCCAGCCCTTCTTCACCATCATGGCCCTGAGGAGCCCATCAAAAGGAGCGTGAGCACACACACCCACACACCAATCTTGTCATTGCCCCGTGTGGGCACTGTGTCCGCATCAGGAGTGTCTCTGATGGGGACAGTCATGCTCCTAGGACAGCACTGAATCCTGCCGCTGGACAAGGATGCCGGGGACAGGAGCTGCCCACTTGGCTAGGAAAGTTCCCCAGGGAGCACAGGAAGGGGATGCTCATGCTTTTGTCACAGGGCAGAGGTGACTGTGCCAGCAACTACAATGGTGACCCTGCTCAGGGCTCACTCATTAACTGGACAGACTTCGGAGAGCAAAGAGCAGTGGAGAAGATGCATTCCATGCATTCCCAAGGATGGGGAACCTCCTCTCTGCCTCTTTCTCTCTCTCTCAGGCTGCCAGCACGCAGCAGCTCAGGAGGACCAGGCAGATGCACAGCAAGAACTACTTTTATTGGAAGAGATTTGTATCTACAAAAGAGTGAAAAACAGGTGTAAAATCCACAGTATAAAGAAGAGGCAGGAAGAGCTGGGCTGGTCAGCAAGACAAGGCGCCTTCTCCCCACCCCAAGGAGCGGTCAAGCACTGTTTGCTCCCAGCCACAGACAGCGGGGCTTAGGAAGGGGTCACAGAGCACCCCAGTTTCAGAACACCCAACACAAGCAGGATAAAGAAGCTCAACCTTAACCACACCTCACCACCTCCAAGCCCAATGGGGCACAACCTCTCCCTGGGGCATGGCCACACGAGGGGTCCCTCTTGCTGTGACCCTTGTGCCTCCCAAGAGATGGTCTGGCAGCTCCCAAGGGGAATCACTGCTATGGGCAGTCAGCTCAGGCTGCTCACTGCCCCCACTCCTGTCACCCAGGCACTCCACCTCCTCCTGGAGCACCCTGCCCTCACACTGGGGTCACTGCCCCACCCCTCCACCCTGTACACACATCCCCAGCACTCTACGTCCCACACACCAACTCCACCCAACACCAACAAGGGCCACCCTCTCGCTGTAGGAAGAGGTGTAACACCCCCACTGCCCTTAGCACCCCAGCCCGAGGGCACCCCATTTCTACTACATTTCAGCTAGTAGGTTCCCACCCCCCCACCCCAGCAGCAAGCCAACTCCGCCCCAACCTGTCCCAGCAGCCCCAAAAGTGACAGACACCCCTGCCCTGGGTGGAGGGAAACAAATGCTGGTTTGGAAGTAACGCAGGAGCCTCCAGCCCCACGCAGCCACAGGGATCAGGGGTCCCAGAAGTGCAAGGAAGTGAGTTGTGCCACACTAGGAGGGAAGGGGAAAGGGGCTGCTGCCCCATCCTCCTAGCTGGGAAAAATGAAGCTCTTTATTCTACTGAGACCCATGGCAGTGTGCAAGGAGCACTGCCTCAGCCCCAGGGGGTCGAGCCAGTCCTTGCGGTTGTGGGCTGCATCCCATGTGGGGTCAGCACCAGCTGAGCAGGCGTGGCAGTGGAGCGCCGGAGGAGCTGGGAGCACGGCGAGTCCGAAGGGGCCAGGCTGGCCGGGGGCTGCAGCAGGGGCGGTACGGTTCGATCTCTCACAGGCGGCAGGTACTCTTCGGAAGGGGCCTTGCAGGGGGCTCCTGTGCTGGGCTAGGTCCGGTGCCTTTGGGTACGACAGAGCCGTTATCATGCTGCCCCACAGGTAGAGCGCAGTCGCCGTGACACCCCCACGACGAGGCTCCTCGGTCGTCTCGTTCTCCTCCGGGCAACGGGCACTGCTGGCTGGGGAGATGTCAGGCAGCTCGGGCTGGGGCTGGTCAGGGGCTGTGGCTGGCTGGGCACTGAGCTGGCAGCTGCGCCCCTCAGGGAACAGTGCAGGCCGGGCGGCTGCAGGGCTGGCACTCCTCGTGCACAGGGACCGGTGCAGCATGGTGACAGAGGTGAAGACGGCAGCGAAGCCAGTCAGGTACACCACGCCCAGGAGGCAGGCCAGCTGCAGGAAAGCCAACAGTTATCCCAGCCCCCCAGCAGCTCCCCACCGCTAGGCGTGACCCTGCATGGCCACACATCGACCCAGCAGCCACGACAGCAAATAGCAGCACCAGGGCTGGGGCGCTAAGGGAGCTGCAGGACGCTGCCAGCAGCGGGTGGCACACAGCCTGCTCAAAGCAGGCCTAGACAGCACAGACCAAAATGCCCCAGCTAAAACCTAACAGTTACAGTTTAAATCCTCAGCCAGCACCGCGTTCACTCCGTGACACCACTGTGACCTTCCATCATGACCTGTGGGGCTGCAAACCAGCACAGTACACAGTCTAACTCAGCACCAGGCTGCAGTGCCTCAGGCAGCATGGCTGAAAATCAGCATCTCCTCGCTTCTGACAGCTTCCCTCTCCAACAGAGAATAAACCAAGCTGCTACTCCCAGTGGGAAAGGGGGTCCATCTCCAAACCCGTGGCCTGCTGGGTTCCATGTTCTTGCATGTAGCTGCTATCCCCACACCCTTACCTTCACCACTTGCTGGTAGAACTGGCCCAGCACGTGCTGCCACATAGACTGCTCCATGAGGACACACAGATCCGTGTAGGTGAACCAGCCACGCCACATGCCTTGCTTTTCTGCCACACTGCAGGAAAAAAGGGAATGGTGCATGTGGCATGAACCTTCCCCATCAAAGAAGCTTCAGCCCAAAGCTTGGAGAAGACCCTGCTCGAGGTCTTTGGAAGGGAGCTGCAGAGCCTAGCGATGGCTCATGGGTTCCTCAACCTCTTAATTCACCACAACAAGGGCAGCTCTGAGCAGGGGCTGAGCCAGGGCTGCAAGATGGATGAAAGGCTCACCCCCACCCCACACACGTACCGTCCTTCCAGCCAGCTCAGCACTTCAAACAGCTCCCGGGGATCTGTGTAGAGACTCCAGTCCTGCAGGGACAGTAATGGAAGGTCAGAGCAGGGAGGGCAGGCCACCCAGCACCCAGAGACACTCGTCTCTATTCCTTCACGAGAGTACGCAGGGGAAAAACAGGAATCCAGGCTCCCCTCGACGCCTCCTTTCCCCAGATCTGCGAACTAGTTGGCCACAGCGACAGCCCCACTTACAATGGCGCTCAGGAAGTTCATCTCCAGTGTGTTCATGGTCTGGACATCCACCTTCCCTGCTGCTCCCCATTCGTCGTTGAACACCTCCTCCTCCTCACCCTCATCATACAAGTACTTACTAGCAACCATCTAAAAGCAGCACAAAGGACAGGATTTCAGTCTCCCTGGCACTCATCCAGGCCTCCCTCCAACGCAGTGATCCCCCAGCCCACACTGCCCACCATGGAGATCAGGAAGAGGTCTGAAGATGAGATCTGCTGGAGATATTCAGGGTTCCGGTGCCGAAGTCTCTCAATGTAAACCAGTGCCAGCATCATGGAGCAGGGCGAGATGCAAGCTTCCCTGTGGGACAGGGCAAGAACCAAACCGAAGGTTATCCACGTACTGCAAACGGCACAACTTGGCTGCTCCCTCCCCGTGTAGGTGGTGGAGAGGTTCAGTAGGCAGCCAGATATGCCCCAGTCTTGCCAACTGTCCCAAGCAAGAGGAAGAGAAGGAGATGCAGGATGAAGAGCAGAAAAGCCCTGGCTCCTGTTCCCTTGCACAGCCAGATCCTGCAGCCAGACACACTGCGACCACTCATCTGCCAAACGTAGACCCAGCGTTCAGACTGGGCTACCCAGCGAGTGGCAGATCCAGCCAGTACAGGCTCCCAGCAACAAAAGCAGCCCTGCACCTCAGAGAGTAGGGCCAGTCTGACATCGGCCTGGCTGTGAAGCAAGCCACCGTGCCTGCTGGCCTCGCCACCTGCCCCCAGCTCCTCTCTGACACTAATCAGGCCCAAGTACAAAGGCAGTGACAGCCCAGGGAACAGAAGTGAGTCATAGGTGAGACCAGAGCTTCCAGTTCTGACAGCCAACATGAAGGGACAGGTTTTCCTTCTTACCGAGATACGTGAGACACATATTTCTTCTGGAGTCTGCGGATAGGGCTGGGAGCCACTTTCTGCAGCAATTCCACAGCAATATCTACGACAGAAAAGCAGCAAAAGGGTTTAGCCCCATGTGGAACAGTCCACCTCCACCCCGTCCCTTCTCCCCACAAGCCCATTGAGCCTTGGTGTTTGCTCAGCCTCTCAAGATTAATTTAAGCTATGAAGGTAGGAAAGGCCTTAGCAGAAGTCAGGGCTGAGGGAGGAAAATAACAAACAGGCAGGATGGCCAGACCGAAGCAGGAAGAGGATGTGAGTGTCCATGGCCCAGTGGCAGTGCCAGATCCAGATTAGCATGTCTGCGTCACGGGGAGTTACTAGCAGTCAGCTGCACAGAGAGCCTGACTCCCTGCCCTGCCCTGCAGGGCCTCAGCCGGCCTTTTGGAGGCTTTGTAGGTCAACACCACGTCTTCCCAGTTCTTTGCTTCCCTCCAACCAGCGTCCTCCTCCTCCAGAGCTGATCAGCACTGATCTGGTTTCCCCAGAGCCCCCGAGATGATGCCAGACAACGCATACAAGTGAGCAGGAGCCCAGAGGCACCAGCAGGGTATGGGTGCCGCTCATCTCAGCCCATTTCACCCGCGCTCACAGACACGCCTCAGCATTCAAGCACTGAGAAGGCCAGAGACTGACAGATGCTGGCAGATGGCTTCTGCAGCTCCTGTCTCACTTCTCAACATGATAGGACCAGCTGGGAGCGTCCCAAACAGCACTACAGTCTGGTGCTTGGCAAGTGTTTCCAACAGGCAACTCCAGCTCCATTTGGTTGCCGAGTCCTTGGCTGACAGAGTCAAGAGCAGAGCTCGATCCAGCAGCCTTGCATTTCCAGCTCCTGGGGAAGCACCACCACACAAGCTCTTCTCTCCATATCCCTCCTTTCCATGTCTCTCCAGCAACTCAGAGAACAGCTGCAGTCCCACAGGAACTATCTGCCCACCAGCAGCCACCAAGTTCAGAAACGCAGGGCTCTGCGGGACCTTCTCAGGTCACCTGGTGTCCACAGCCAGGCTGACACAGCTCCCAGCCTCTCACAGTGCTGCTGCTCTCTTCGCCCTGCTTGGCCACCCTCCTGCCAACATCCCAGCAGCTGCAAAGGCAGCAGCAGCGCCCCGAGCGATGCAAAATACACGAGGACTCCAGGCTCTATCCCAGTACAAAACCTAATTCTTCAGCTCACAAGTCCAAGCCAGGACAGCGTATCCTGCCCTACAGGGCACGGAGAGCATCTGATCACTGTCCCCATCTTGCAGACACGGCACGCTGAGGGTGGTTATGGTTCTTACTTTCCAGAAGAAACAAATTCACTTTTCATCCTCTCCTCAGCCAACCCCACACGGCGTCCCGAAGCTGCCCCCACCAGTACCAAAGCGCTTTTCAAGCTCCTGCTACTCTGGACTCTCCGTAATTGCCTCTATCTCATTTGAGGAGCAGTGCCACAAACTCTGGTTCAGCACATCTGCACCAAGCAGATGCCATAGCCCTAGTTTCTGTTTTCTGATAGCAGCTGATGAAGGAAGGCTGCTAGAGCCGATAAGCCCACAGAGGTGCTCTCTGCACATTGCTTCCACCCCAGCTGCTGGAGTTGAAGCACTTCTTGGGTGAGAGGCAGTCTTTACAGTTAACTAACAGCCCACAACAGTCTTCTACGATGAATGCACCCTTGGAACCTGCATCCCTGGTAGCGTCCTGTGGAACAGTCCCATCTCGCACCCGGCTGTGACACCAGCCACAAAGACCAGCCACGTGCCTCCCTCACAACGCTCGTGTCAGCACTCGTGACTCCCTGCCCGCCCTGTCCAGCCCCGCTCCCTCACCACACACCCAGCACGCCCTTCCTTGCGGAGGTACATCGCAGAGCCTCTTGGTGACTTCAGACCGTTTTCCCAAACGTATCGCAGGAGTTTTGAATGCCAGCACACTTCCCCACCCGCTCAGCACCCCTGCAAGCTGTATGCGCGTGCAGCTAATGGAAATGCGAACACGACCACAGTGTCAAGGTCCTCTACAAATCACTGCTTGCCCTTGACCGCTCCACTGTCACCTGCACCAGCTTCTCAGCCTCAGCCCAGCTACATCCTTCTGCTGCCCCAAACTCTGCTGAATTGACAGGAAAAAAAAATGATGTGACCCAGACAAACACACAGCAGGGACCTGTCCCCTTGGCGCTCACAACGAGAAGTTAAACTAACTCCCCAGAGCTTTGGTAAAGTTGTCCAAGACACCCCCAGGGACGCTGCCTTCCCTGCCAAAGAATTCGCATACAACATAAAGGACTCTGCACACCAGCAAGGTGCCAAAAATGCAGCAGCGGGCTCAACATGGCAACAAAACAGAGAGCGGCAGCCATGAGGCTCTGGCACCCTGCCCACCGCGCTGCGCAGAGCGGGGAGGGCTGGGCAGGGGTGGGATTTCGCGCTGGGGACGGAGTGGGTGACCTGTTGGTCCAAGCCCCTGGGCTACTTCCAACCCCCTTGACTCAGCATTCCCATCTGGGGACATTCAGAACGCACCTGCCACAGGGCTGGAGAGATTATCCAGGCTGCAGTCTTTGTCCCAGCCGTAATAGAGCCTCTTCCGCACCCTCTCGCTCAGCTGCTGGTGCCTGGGCAGGAACTGCGGACAGACAGGGCGTGAGGAGCGCCCTGCGCACCCCGTGCCGGGCTCTCCAGCCCAGCCTGGGGGTACAGCAGGAGCTGAGACAGCGGCTCGGGGGCCGGGCATGGGGGGCTCTGCGGGGCCAGGGTGGAGCAGGGAACACCCGTGGGGACAGCAGGGACAGCCCGGGAATAGGAACAAGGGACAGCCTGGAAACGGGGAACAAGGGACAGTCTGGGAATGGGGGGCAAGGAATAGCCCGGGAATGGGGGCAAAGGACAGTCTGGGAACAGGGAACAAGGGACAGCCCAGGAATGGGGGGCAAGGGACAGTCTGGGAATAGGGACAAGGGACAGCCTGGAAACAGGTAACAAGGGACAGTCTGGGAATGGGGAACAAGGGACAGCCTGGAAACAGGGAGCAAGGGACAGCCCCAAAACAGGAGACAAGGGACAGCTCGGGAATGGGGGCAAGGGACAGCTCGGGAATGGGGACAAGGGACAGCTTGGGAACGGGGACAAGGGACAGCCCGGGAATCATAGAATCTCTGAGGTTGGAAAAGACCCTTGGGATCACCGAGTCCAACTGTTAACCCCGCTTTGCAAAGTTCACCCCTAAACCATATCCCCCAACACCTCGTCTAAACTCCCTTTCAACACGTCCACTTTATCGGGGGCCAAGGGACAGCCCGGGAACGGGATCAGGCCACCAGTCGCCACCGGAGGACTCACCGTGAACTCCTGGAAGCCGCTGAGGGAGAAGGCGCCCTCCTCGTCCAGCAGCAGCCCGTCCAGCTCCATCCCGCCGCCCTCCGGTGCCCGACCAGCAGCGCTCCCGCCCCGAGGGCGCACGGGCGGTGCCCGGGCTGCGGGGCCGCGCCCAGGCGGGGCCGGGGAGCGG
>WEIS01048574.1:4274-19416 GCA_013389965.1 Todus mexicanus
GTTATGAGACAACAGCTGTAGGGACAACTCCAGACTGTCTCCTAAAGAACCCCACATAATTCCATTCTGTTCTCATTAAAGATCATCTGTACTGAACTGACTTTTGCAGCCCCTTCACATAAAGCTTACTGCAGCAAAGCTTACGACTTTGTATGGTTTTGCTCAAAGTCAGATTAAGGGCTTACTACATTTAACAGGTTTAGCAATTAACTATTGATAGCATCACCTCTAATTTGTTTCCTTGAAATCCTCAAATTGGTGCAGAAACCAGCAAATACGGAAAATATTTTACACTTGAAAAACAGCAACTCAGTAACCAGACAAAGATACGTGTTGAGGTGTTCTGTAAAGATGCACTCATCACAACTGTCTGATCTGTGCTTTGATCACTTGGCTCAGCCAAGAACTGCAGACCATTACTGAGTCAGACTGTAAAATGAAGTATGAAGCAGGATGTACAAAATTGGAAGCAATCAATGGAAGGAGTGGTTGATGCCTTTTCCCAGCAAAAGGAGATGAAGGAGATCAGCATTGGTTATGTTTCAGCAGCTTTCTTTTTGCTCAGTAGCAGAACTCAGGAATGAGCTTCCTCATTTTTGAATCATCCCTAAACAAAACAAACCTCAACCGCCCCAGAAAAAATCCTTCACAAAAATTGCTACAAGGTGTGGAAATGATTTGTTGTTCTCTTTGCTCCCAAAATTCAGTACTCAGATAATTATTTGTATCTATATGACGCTCTAACATGGGTTGTGAAAAGGAAAAAATGTGAAATATAAACCCAACGCATTCTCAGGACAATTGAGTTTGTAAAAAACAAATGTGGAAGTGGTACTTAGTTCATTCATAAAATACCAATGCAACATGAAACATTAGAACTCCATCGCAATTCATTCCCTTTTCAGAAATGCTTCACACTTTTCTTCTCCGTGACTGTGCTAAATGAGGCCTGACGGGCTACAGAAGAAGGAAGCAGGGAAGACAAGCAAGCCCACCCCGCAGTTTCTCTGGAGCTTTTTGTTACTAAGCGGTGTTCAAAAGCATACAGAAATAGGAATTCAGCCAAAATTACCTTAATGACCAAGTCAAACTTCTGGTGTAAATCCCTGTTTATTGGCTTCAGGAGCGTCAGTACAGCTGTTGTGAGGTTCATATGGAAATACTGTGGGTAATCCTCGGGAGTACCTGTGAAAAAGACATAGGGGTGTGAACAAATGCTGTTTCTGAAAGATTTGGTTAAACAATATATACATTTTACTCAGTCATCAAAGAAGTAGAAACTAATCCTGGTAATATAAGGATAAAATGTTGCATCACACACATGGAGCTTAAGGATACCACTAACAACGTGCATTTAATGTTAGCGTTACTTCCTTACTCCCCTTAACCACGGAGATTCTTCTCCACTGGAAATCCCCAAGTTCTTGGTAATGACTGGAGCTCAAACACATCTGCTGCTGGTGGAAATTCTGCTTCTCAGCTTCTGGGCGAAGCCCAGGGCAGGGGTGAAGCCCCCATGATCCCTGGTGGGGTTTCCAAGCCATGGAGATGTGGTGCTGAGGGCCATGGGTTAGTGGTGTCCTTCTGAATTATTTCGTTGAGGTCCAAACAGTCATTCAAACATTAAAATACCAAAGGTCAGTGAAATACAATTTTTAGTAAATTCCCTCCTGAAGAACTTTGCAAGTTATGCAAAGAACTTTAAAAAAAGTTCTTTGTTGCACTAGAGCATAACTAGCAACAGCAGAATTTGTAAATGAGCCAAGGCAATTTACAAATAAATCCAGTCAATTGTCAAACATAAAACCACCAGTATATTTACTCTGCACGTATTTACAAACTTCCTGACCAAAGGGTTTTGCTGGAAGAGGACAGGTCAGCAGCAGTGCAGACCTTGATCTGCCAGATGCAAACCCTGTTACATCCTGATGGACTCTACCCTGCCTGACAGCCACCCAACCAAAACCTCTTTTCTGTTCTCAGACGACACCGAGGATAATCTGGCCACAGCCACGTCCANAGAATATGAAACATTCCCCAGCGAAGTGGTTCTTCTCTGAACTCCTTCAAGAACCACATTCTGCAGAAAGCAGCTCCATCAGCCACACGAGCACTAAATGACATGAGAACGCAAGCTCGCAGGCAGCAAAATTCAACGTGGCTGCAGTAAGACTTGAAGCTGCTCTGTGCCAGAAGACCTTTGGACTGAAACCTGCTGTAATTGCCTTTCTTTAGCATCTTTTACTGTGCCTTTGCACCCGCGAATGAAAAATGCACTGCAGCACAGCTGAGGTGCTCGCCTTTTACTTGCTCCGTTCGCTAAACCAGGCAATTCTAAGTCTCATCTGAATACATAATAATAAGTAATGGAGCCATCTGAAATAAGCTTCTAAATTGCAATTAAGGGTACACAGGTAGAACAGTGATTTCGAACATCCCAGTAACCACAATATGCATTTTTATTAGGTTTCCACTGTCCCGGTCAAGCTTCTTCTGGCTAGTCACAAAGTGACTGATCACGAGTGATAGGAAGAGTAGCAGATACCAACCAACTAGGATGGAATAGAGGATGCCTGGTCGATCAGAGGGAGGCTGGATGTTTCTGTCCTGATCTATGGCTTGTATGGGCGGAATGACGCTGATGGGATTCACGTGTGCCTGCAATGAAAAAGCAGAGTGGAAACAGAAAAATTAGAAATCCAGTAGGCAGGCCTTTAGGTTCAACATGAAACCATCCCACTGAAAAGGATACTTGCTGAAATTACAGAAGAAAAAGTACCCATATTTACGAATAACTACAGCACATGCCTCTTTTGACATTGAAATTAAGTAGGCAATGTACACATTACAGGAATCTCATTTCTTTTAGATACATTTCATATGATAATTGTAACTTCAAGGAAAGGAGGCTCACAAACATTCAAGCAAACGCTTGACTACACTTCTGTGAACAGTCCCTTAAATCAGGCACTTCGGACATCATCACAGCAGTGGAATACAGCGAACGCTTTAAAGAAGGAAATAAAAACAAACGGAATTTGAGACTCCTTAGGAACTAGAGTGGCTCTAATACACGCACACATACTGCAAAAGATACAGACATTACAAAGGTTGGTACATTTGAAAAGCTTGTGCGGCCATCATGCTAATTCACACAGAAGCAAACCGACCTCACGTGTCGAACCCGGACTCAAAGCCAAAAAAACCATTCACAGACTTTCACCTTGTTCTGTATTTGAATGCCCATTTCTTTACCTATTGACTTAACAGCGCTCCTGTACGTACTAACAGCACTTAGCCCTCAAGTTCAGAACATTTTCTGAAGTTTTCCTGTGCTGAGGTCGTCTGCTGTGGTAACACCAGAGAGGTAACTCTCTCTGGTAACACCAGAGTTACCATTTCCAGGTCTAAAAGAACAGTTTCAGCAACCTTGGCTCCTCAGTCAACTATGAATGTAGCTACTCTGTAAACGTATGTTCACCAGTCTTTTCCATTCCCTTCTTGGAACTTCTACTCATGTGGCAAAAATGGTTAATAACTTCTATGAAAAGCCAGATGCCTTCCCCCACATACAACTAATTCTGGCAGCGTTTGCTCTGGAAAGCTCTAATGCTACACGTTCTGCAAGAGGGAACTTGAAATTTAGTGTAAGAATAAAAACGAGACAAGTCCACACTTGGCCAGGTTTTGGCACAGCCTTTAGAAATCCTCCTGCTGAGATCTGGAAGAAATCTGCACGAGCTTTAGCGATGCCTGTCCATAAACCTAGAGGGCAAAGAGGTGAGCCAGGAGGAGAAGACCACAACAGGCATAGACACAAGGTGGTTTACAAGAGGGGAGAGTTAATAACCCCTCCTGTAATTTTGGATATGTAGGCATATGGCCACCTGCAATAACGCAAGCTGAGCTGCCCACAGTAGCCCCCCCAGAAGCCATCTCCAACAGGTTACTGAGGTCAGATGAGGCTCTCCCAGGCTCTTGAGCCAGAGCTCGCAGCCACACATGTTTACATGGCCCTTGGTTTTGGGTGAAAAGTGTCTGCAGACCAACATGGGACTGGTACCTCCTCACTCTGCTCCCCTGCTCGTAGCTTCTTCCACAGTACCCAAGGAGCACGTGAGGTCCTTTGTCACACACCTGGTCCTGCTTTTGACTCTTTAAAAAATTGAACTCGTAAAAGTGTAATGAAGAAGATGAGCTCAAAATAGGCATAAAGAAAGAGAGAAGAAGATATATTTGACATATGTTTGAATTTTTAAACTGCTCTAGGACTGCATGGAAGTTACATGCTGAGAGATAAGATTATGGATGAAACTGTCCAAGACTAAAAGCTACTTTTAAATTTAGAGATTGGCTTAAGCACTCTCAGACAAACCTCCACTGTAGTTAAGAACATACCCACAACAAAACCAGTCCCATTTGCTAAGGCCATGCTGGATAGATCTAGCCTTGTCACTAATGAGTTGCCAGCTGTACCCTACCACCCCAACGAGGCTGAAAGAATCATTGCTGGATATGTAACTCAGGGGGCAAGGACATGCTTGAGAGCAGCATTCAGAAAAACTGCATTGGAAATGAAACAGGTTCTACCTGAACAATAGAGATTTTATCCCACGCTGCCACCATTGCACTGACTCCTCAGAATCAAAGCAATCAACCGAACAGAAGCAAGTTGTACAAGAAAATAAAGTATAAGGAAACTAAGAATGAAACACAAAATCCATTAAATTTTTATTCCATGTAAGTTGTTTTCTTCAGTCCTGTACACACCTTGACATGGGCTGCTCATGAACTAGAAGATAACACGTAACAAGACCAGTGGTACTCTGCCGAAATGTTTAGGGATAATTTAAAGTTGTTTTGAATTCAACAGGCTGACATGCCTTGAAGCAAAGCTAAAGGTACTTTCATATGNCCCAAAACTGTTGTTCTCAGCCTCAAAGGAGAGCTTCATAAAAAGGTGGATCTGGAATTGCTAGGTTAACAGCTGGACCTGATCTTAAAGGTGTCTTCCAACCAAAACAACTCTATGGAAGCTCATTAAAAGGGAAGGAAACCAATTACTGAGAGAGTGAAATGTTTGCAAGGCCCAAGACTGCTTAAGGACACTGAGTTGGAGGGAAAGAAAAATCACCTTGTTTTTTATTGAGATGGGCTTGAGAAAGGGCAATGGCAATCAGCACGGCCATGCAGCGCGGCGGGGATGGTTGCTCAGAATAAATAGACGGCCTTCAAAAGCCAGCCACTTCTTCCAAGTAAAGAATATAAAAGGGTTCACAAGCTCTGGCAGAAGCAGGCAATTAAAAAACAAACAAGGAGATCCTGTCAGTTCCAGGGTAAAATATGCAGTAATTTATTTACTTTTCCCCATTAGAGAAGAGACCTTTCAGTTACTGGTTTTGATCTTAACAGACTTCCAGGTGCTTCAGCATAGCAGAACACACTATCAGGCAGGCCAGAAAAAAACAGAACCCAAATCCAAACTTGCAAACATTATTGCAAGCGCTAATAAATTTTAAAAAATAAATCCTTCTTCAAACAGAATAGTGACAGGAAGCTTGCCAGGGAGTCTGCAGGGCCAAGATATGATCAAGGCAAAAAAAAAAAAAAAAAAAAAATTTAAAAAATCTCAGAGAGAATAAGGTAGTAGCAGAAAACCTTCTTTTTTCCCCTCCTCTTTTTGTGTTCACCATGAAAAGACTGTGATGGGTCCCCATGCCGGTACCTTCTCCATGTGGGATGCCCAGCAGGTCCTGCAAAAATCACAGCATTCAGAGATATTTTGGACTCAACAAGCCAAATGAAGAGTGACACAAGGCCAAGGGCAGATGGGTGGCTAAAGGATGGCAATAGTGAGTTGTATGAACTTGCTGTGCTATGTAATTTCCTGCTTAGAAGTGCTTCGGTATCTGTGGAACAGCAAGTGGCAAATGTAATACCAAAATTAAAAGGCTCCCAGGGCGACCGAGGGGAAAGTCACCGTGATGTATGAGGCTTGTACCAGGAAAAAACAGCAGATGTTATAATAACAGCCTGAAGAAGCACAAAAATAAATACAAAATGCACCAGGGAAAGCTGGGGTTCCTGCAAAGGGAAATCCAGCCTCTCAGACTCACTGCAGTTCCCTGCAGGAATTACCAGCAAGTGGATATCACAGAGTCATTCAACACGTCACATGCAGGCTTCCAACCAACTGTGATAAGCTTCCTCACAAAACACCCTGAAGGAAATTTGGCCTCGACAGAAAGCAAGGGAAGACCTGCATGTCCAGGAACAGTTAGGTCAAGAGACGTGAGGCAGAGCAGGAGTAAGCTCTGAGTTCCCATAGGGAGAGAGGGGAGATCCATGGGGATCTGCTTTAGTACTGGAGCTGCTCTACTCACTCCTACATGAACTCAGAAACGCAGAGGAGAGCACAGCAAGGAGAATTACAGATTATACTCCATTATTTAATGCAGAGAGGATGACAGTAACCTGCAAAAGACAGCAGCTTCAAGCACTGAAGCTGCACATCCTTGAAAAAGCGCCTTAAGCGTTTTCACATTCCCCTTTTACATATTCAGTCATTTTAAGAAAACAAAAACCAAAACCAACCAAACAAACCAACCCCAAACCCCAACATCAAAACTCTTCATACTCTTACAGAGAGGAATCTTCTCAGCTTTGTCTTGAAGGGCAGAGTCAAAATGATCCTCCTTTTCAGTGTGACTAAACAAGACTTGACTGTTGAGGGGCTGTGAGGGCAGAGCACAGGGAATCTTCTCCTCAGCTATTCTCCATAGAAATATCTCTCATATTCATCGTGAAACACTCAGTGAATAAATAACGTTTATTCACCAATGTCATAAACAAGTGCCATTCGACAACCTCAGTCACCAAACAATGCACACTTCAAAAAGCAGCAGCATCGAGCTGCTATCTCCGGAAAGATGGAAAGGTGAGAAAGATGGAAAGAGCTTCTGTCATGGAAAGGATGGCAAATTACCTGAAGTTACTGTTTGAAAATCAAAAGGGCTAGAAAAGGAAAAAAACCCACAACAACAAATATTCATTTGAATGCTTTGTCTTAATGCGTTCAGCATAGATGGAAAGCGCTTGTGTTCATTTGCTCAGCTCTTTTTATGTCTTGTTCTTCAACCTGCGCGGTTAGTCAAAATTTGGCTGCAAATTGTTTCTGTTTGGAAGAGAAACGGCTAATGGAGCCAGGTCTGTTTCAAATGATCCTGTTTATTCAGTAGAAAGGCAAAAGACACATTTCCCCAGAGAGGAGGGAAATTGAGCTTGCAGACACCAGCACTCCTGCTTACACCTTTGAGCACGCTTCAAGCACAAAAGCTTTTTGTGCTTCCCAATGAGCTGAGCCTGGCTCTAGTGCTTCCTCCTCCACCCATGCTCCTGTGTCAGCAAACGCACCTTCAGAGCACGCAGAAACTCTGCCAGCCGCATTCTGCTGCAAACAGTGACGCCTGACTGGAGTACAGATGTCTGGAGCAGGGTAATACCCTGATAATAAATACAATAATAATAAAATGACTCGTGGAAATTGCCCTGTTTTTTCTTACCTGAGAAATACATTTAAAAATGCAAAGAAAAAAAAAATCCTTGAATTGCAAATCATCGGCTCATCCTAAAACTTGCCAAGGAAGCCATAAACCTCTGCATGCATTCATGCAAGAGTGATTTAAACTCCTACGAAGGATAGTGAGGAAAAGGAATGGCTGACTTTTTAATTTATTTCTTAACATGGAGCCTAATAAGTTTAAGAATGAAGTTGAGTTCAGTAATCCAAGCAGTATCTTCAGGTATCTCTGTAAAAACTTACATTTTCCCAGTGTTGACTGAAATACAGCATGGAATAGTTAAAAAGGAAATTATAAGCAGAGATGCAGAATACACACTTTGTGCTTTCGAGCACAATAAAATAAAAGTGATTGTTTTTAAAGTTATGTATTTTGCAAAGCTTCTGCATGTATACATTATTTTATTTAGAACATTTGAAGACATCCAAGACTGCCAAACTGCTGAGAAAAAGATATGCAAAATGCCGTAAGTGTTAAATGTAATAACTCCATCATTGGTTTAAAACCTGAATCTGCACAGCTGTGTCTGCTCTTGATTTGACACTTTTGATTTGATTGTTCCAATGACTGCCATCTGCCTCCTCCTCACTTTGCTATAGCTCCCTTCACTGTCTGCCTCCCCTCAGACTTTGCTCATCCACATGTTGGGGGTCAAACATTGTTTCTTGGCACCAGACCAAGTCTTTGGAGGGCATCAGCTTGGAGCTTGCATCTCTGGGAAAACACTGAGAAAGGTGTAAAACCAGCACGTCACCAAAAAACCCAGCCGGAATCATTTTTGCTAAGTAATGATTAATAAATAAGATAAAGAAAAGATGAGAAATGCAACTTCAGGGAATTCATTTACCTGAAGTACCTTCCTCTTTTCATATGTTCACCCGGAGCTCATCTCCTTGATTTTTGAAGTCATTCAGGTCAGAAATACTCTACTTGAAGTTAACAAAACAAAAACCACTTCAATTTTTCACAAGCGAAAGCTGAACTTAATGCTGCAGAGCTACAGTTCTACCCAGACACCTCCCCAGATTACGGTGACTTCAGGCCCTATGGAACAGCGGCTTTTAGTGACTTAAAACCTCAGCAGTCAGTAACTCAGTTCTCCCTGCATCTAACACTGTTCTGTCAATATTGTCTGTCACTAAATAATTCTGTGTTAAAGTCAGGAAATACCAGAACCTAATAGTAAGACTGAACAACGACTGAGGATTTCAAACCAGTTACCCAGGCAGTACCGTACCAGCGCTACACTGAATTCAAGTTGCCATAGACTTGTTTAAGGCTCTGACTCTATCAAGTACTAAAGTATTAAATTAAAAAGAAAGAAAAAACAAAACAAACAACCCCACATTGATTGATATTTGCTATGAGTTACAGGTTTAGAATTTTTTTTTTTCCCAAGACGGGGGACCAGAATAATTGTTTTGCAGATGATACCAAGAATAGCTCTGCTTTAAACATCAAATTTCCACGGTCTATCTGAGATGCAAAGCTGAATTTGCCAAGCCTATTCACAAAGGATTTCTTCTTCTAGGGAAAGTAAGGAGGAAAAGGGAGGAAACGATGCACATGTAGAGTTAGAATTATAACACGATTTTCTGAACAGAGAGCTTCTTTTTTTTCTTTCTTTTGTTTTTTTTTTTATTTCTTATTAGCACAAAACTCTGCTCTAGGAATCTGAAACACAGTTAACCTTACTGAACTGGGATGTTGCCCAGTTCTGAGCAGGTAATTCATTAGTAGGAACTGTCTTTTATAGAACTGAATGAAAGCGATCATGAACCAGCCCGAGATTCACAGACTGGGTTGATGCCGCTTTGACGATTCACAGCCACTTCAGCTCCCCGCTGCCTGTACTGCAATGCTCCTGGAAGGCAGCAGTCAGGGCGGCTACGCAGGCAGCAGTAAACATCACCAACTGCTGTGAAAGATAAAACCACATCAGAAGGAATAGTTCCTGAACTTCGGCTGGGTTCACGAAGGTGAGCTCCCCACCCACAGCACTCTTGTGGCTATTAGTCAGTGAGAAATCCACTACCAGGAGGGAGAAAACACGACATTCTTAGAATTTATTGTTGTATTCAGCCACACACAAAGATTGCTAAAAAGTGAAAAAAGAAAAGAAAAATGAAAATAAAAAGAAGAAAAAAGTAGGAATGTAATGAAAATATGCATTACTCCAGGCTGAGCAAAATAAGACACATTGCAGTGCCTTGAGCAACAACTCGCCCCCCAAAAAGGCATGTTTACTTGCTTTGAGATTTCCATCTGCCACTTTGTGGCGGAGTCTCTTGCACAGGCACACAGTTAACTGACCCTTACCCAATACAAGCATCACAAACATGGTGGTGAAAACCCATCCTCAATCACAATTTTACCAAAGAAATTGATGTTCCTGTAAAAGAATTTCCTAAGTCATAGGAAGTTACCTATGACGATGGTGTTGGTTGCTCCAGGACACTCACATATACATATAGGATCTGTTCTGCAGAGGGACGCAGGACCCCAGTGAGATGATGAATGCTGAACAGTTGAGCATTTTCTATAAGGAGTTCAATAAATTGTCTAATACTGAAATATCTGAAACATCTCCCCCAAGCATTTTTCTTTCAGAATGTAAGAACATATATTCAGCTGTGGAAAGAGCATGCCTAATTCCTCAGTACTAGCCTAGTCTAACTTATTCAGATTCAGCAAAGCAGAATATTCATTAATTTGAGACAGGGAAGGAGGTCAAGAAAGCTACTTCTTCATATGATGCAAATGAATTTTTTGATCTGCATCAGCTCAGCTGACAGTGTGGCAACAGAGATTGCTTCCAACACTAGACGACTGATGACGTTACGTCACTTAATTGGCAACAGTTTATAAAACCTCATCTTTTCCCCTACGTTTCCAAGCACTTCTCCCTTTTTCTTCTCAGTCTTCACGTTTCCTGTCACTTCACTGTTATTCCTCACCCAGCTGCGGGCCTGAATCGGTGACAAGCACCCACATTTCCAGCCAAGGACGCAAGGAATGCACGCCACGGTGACGTGGCTCAATGATTTTCACGGAAATAAGAGCAGAGCCTTGTTGTTGTCAGGCTAAAATAAATAAAAAGAGTTTGGCAAACCGAGTTAAACCACTGCAACACAGGTGATTTCTCAGGTTTGACCATTCCTAGCTTCTGCTGCTTCCAACAAAACTGAAGATGCAAGTGACACTTTGCAAATTGTATCAATGTACACGTGGCATTCTTTCCTTTTTCTCCTCACCTTTTTGTGCGCATCACGTTATTTTCTAGAAAGCGCTGAGAACTGTAGAGGTCTCAGAATGGTAACTTAAACTGACAACATGAAATATTCCCAAAGAAAAGAAGGCACTGTATTTAATCAACAGCTTTGCTTAGGTTTCTCTCATCTAAACACATGTATCTTAATCACAACAGGGCGCTCAGTATTTGTGCAAGCAGTTAACACAAATCAGTTCACACTAGCATTTTAAAGCCTGAGAAGTATTATCTCCACAGCTTTCCCAGCTAGAGGGTGTAACTGTGCCCAGTGGACCTCCAATAAAGCCTGGAGACCTTCAGTGCACATCATACTGGTAGCTTAGCTGATGAATTTACTGATTATCACAGCAGAACCCTCATCCCCATGCAAACAAGGGTGAGAAGTTTCTACTCAGACAAAAAACATTAGTAAAGCAACAAACGTTACCCTGTACTGACATCGAGAACCCCTTCAAAGGCCTATGATACTGAACCAAAGGTTTTGATGACTTGCTGAAGCACTAAGGTTACACTGGTTCTCCTTGTGCTTTCTTGAGAAGCATGTGAAGTTAGAACACAAGCTGTAAATTGGAAATGAGTCGAGTTATAGCTGTACAGAAAGGCTGCTGCCAAAATGCAGCACTAAAGCAGCAGGAAGAACCGCAAAACCATTCCAACATCATTTCTTGCTGCTATTTCAGATGCTTTGCCAGTACAAGGGCTGTGACAAAACACTAATGAGCACAAATCCATCAGAATGTACTTGTATGCGAGGAAAACAGAAAATGTTTCAACAGAGTTACTCAAGTCAATTCAGAAAGCAAGAAACACCCTAGCTAAATACTTTCAGCTGAAGATACTACGAAGAAGTTGTCATTAGTCAGACAGAACATGTCACGTCATACCTCCTATTTGCAGGATCTCACCATTCTCCCTCTCTTCTTTGCCTCCCTTGATAGCTACAAGTGTCTACAGACGCTTTCTTTGATCTGTGGGCAAACACAGGCAGAGGCAGAGCCTCGCCTCTGGAGTTTGCAGAGCTTCCTGTGCTGCTCTTCGAGGGCTAATGCGATACCAAGAGGTACAGGAATACAGGGTGAGTGGCATCTTCTGACTCTCCTCTTTGGCACAAGACAGAGAACTACACCAGTAGGTTAAATCTCTCCTGAAAGTCAATACAAAGAGAGAGGCATAAAACCCCAAGCATGGATTAAAAACACACTCTGAAGCTGAAAGAGGAGAGAGAGTAAACCCTCTGCAGAAAAATGTTCTGATCAAAGTGCCACAGGAGCTATGCAGGTTATATAGAAAAACTCTGTGCCTCAAAACTGCTCCTCGAGAAAGGGGAAGGCAGGAGGAAACCAGCTCTGTCAAAATCTGCATTGCTCAACTCTCGAGATTGCAGCCAATTCACCTCATCAATACTTCTTACTTGCTTGCAACACTACATACATCTGAGCGTTTGTGCTCTGGTAAAATCATACTTCTCTCTTGTTAGCAACACAGGAGCTGCATTCTGACACTCCACCCAGGGGAATCTGACCATTAAAACAAAATAGAGACACTGGTGTCATGAAATCGTTGTTAAAAGCTGTTCAGTTCAAACATATGTACATGCAGAAAGTAGTAATAATGGGGTTCATCCCGAAGTTCAAAATACCGGACTTTTCTATGTAAGAAGTTCACCTTCATTTCTAAAAGCCACTGGCATAAACCGACAGCAGGTAATTTATACAGTTGACATGCGTGGACTAACCTCTTGTGCCTTTTCTGGGAATACAAGAAGTGTTTTACTAACTGATGGGAAAACTAAGACACCAGATTGGTTATTAAAAAGGGGGCTACTTTCTAAATTCAGCACCGTAATCGTCAAATAGCTTTTAGTACCTTATTTGCTTGTTCAACATAATCCATGGATGCCGTGTTCTTAGCTCTCTGTTGTGTTCAATGTATATGCTGTTTAACTAAGATGAAAACTGTAAAATTCAAGTATCTTGACAGATTGTGCTGTTAACAGAGTAAGCTGTCAAAACACACAATTTCTTCCATTTCTTTGTAAAAACAAGCCACCTTTGAGGGGGAAAATATATTTTGAAAGAGCAGCAAGATAGCATAATGAATCAGGGCGAAGAGGAAAATAGAGACTATTTTTATCAATGATGTCTTCCAGCAATAGCAGGTCCACGGAAGAATTGAATTTCATCAGGATCTGATCACAGTGCTTACTAAATTGCCTTTTCTGCATCTGACATGCTTTGTCAGAAATGTCTCCAACTGAGTGTACATGCTGGAGACTAAACGAAATGCATTATGCAATGGGCCTCCCGCCTTGGCACGCAGGTATCATCTCCTGCACAGCTCAGGCAGAAGTGAGAATTCCATCTGGAGGTTCTGCTTGCTCCAGCGTGATGACTGTGATTAAAGAACAATAAGCATTTCCTTTTTGACATTCTGCTTTCGGCCAGACAAACTATTTCCTTAATTCGCTTTCAAATCCTTGATGGTAGGTTCCTTATTATTGTGATTTCTGTTCAGGATGCAGAATGAGGTTGCAGAAAACCAAGTTGTAAAACCCAAGACAAAGGTGCCTACTTCCGCTTGACACGAGTCACAGAAAAATAGAAAACATCAGAAGATGAGCGTAACACTTCTGTAACGACAAAGTTGTTTTTTTCTTTTCTTCTCTGAGAGTAATTTCATTACTATCTAAAAGTCTGTGAAATATTAGCCCCATTTTGCTTTCTTGTAAATGTGTATTTCTCTCCAAGGGGAACAGGAACAGAGCTGTCAGCTGCGCCAGTGGTTGCTGCTCTCAGCTGAGCTTGCAAACACTTAATCTCACTTGATGCTAAGAGAAGAAGCTGATGGCTTCACCGTGCCTTGAGAAAAAATTAGCCACGATATCATATAACAACAAAGGCATGAGAAATTACAACCAAAGGTAGTATCAAAAGCAGGGCAGAGCTTGAATACAGACAGAGTCAGGCTGAGCCTGAAAAAAAATATTAAAATAAAATGACAAGAAATATGTAAAAGGTCAATAAAACTGTGTTACGGAGTGTACGCAGGATCAACTGCTCCCTGCCTCTTCCAAACCAGCATCTAAGGAACGTCTAAGACAAGCTACCTGGTGGCAGGTGCAAAACGCGGAGCACAAGAAGGATCTTCACTCAAATACAATGAAATATGTACACAAATACAGTGCTCCTTGCTACAGGCACCGTAGGTGCAACAAGTTTACACTGTCTCAAAAAACCCACAGGTTCAGAAAGCAATGAAAATAATATCTACTATCAATTTTTCAGACTTCTAATTGCAACATTGGAGAACCATTTAGGGAAGCATAACCAGCATAGCTGGTGGGACATTTCTTATTGTATTAGCCTGTATGAAACAAGAGAAAAAACTCCCAATCCCGTAACAAAACAGTAATTCATTTAAAATTAAAAAAAAAAAAAAAGAAAAAGGAAACCTAGAAATGAATAGGTCAGTATTTCCCACAGATTCTTTGTCACTTGATTGATCCACCACTGTATACGTAGATTTTATTAAGATAATGATGTTGGTTTGGTTTTTTTATTTAGACATTTATCGTCTTCCTTCAGAGATCTTTGGTTCGGTATAGCTGTTTTCTCACCCTGCAGTCAAGCAGTGTTGCCATTGCTCAGGCTGATACAAGAGTTGAACGTTTGGGGCAAGCAACATCCCACTATGGACCAGCACTCGCAGCTTGGAGAAGAAACATTCATATTTTCTTTACTGTTTTGTTTGGGCTTTTTAATACTTGCAAGTAAAAGGGCACTTGTGTAGTTCAGGCATGCGACTATCAGCTGCAACTACCGAACCTCTGACTTGATTCAAATTGCATCCACCACTGTCCTCTTCTCACTGAAGTTTGTCACCTTTTCAAGAGAATTTTAGGTACAGATTTTTTCCCAAAGGCAGCTACAAATTCTGTATCTTTGTCACCTTCTCAAGAGAATTTTAGGTAGAGATTTTGTGCCCAAAGGCAGCTACAAATTCTGTATCATCACTATTACAAGCCTTTAATTGAAGCATTAGCAGTGGCATTAATGCTACTTTCAGATCAAAGGTTATAGCAAAAAAAAAAAAAAAAAAAAGGTTTNAGAAAAAAAGTTTAAAAAAAAAAAAAAAAAAAAAAAAGGTTTCCTACATGTATTTTGGATGTTTTTATCTTTGACAAAGTTGTGCATTTGTGCAGATATGTCAAATGTGGTCACAGACACACACAACTGGCAGTGCTAACATACTTCATCCATAGAACCCCAGAATGTTTTAGGTTGGAAGGGAC
>WEIS01048576.1:0-23030 GCA_013389965.1 Todus mexicanus
ACTTTAACTAATAACATTAAAATCAGGCAGAAATGTGCCTTGAAATATTCTGTGGCAATCTCTCTTGCTATTAGCGACGTGACTACGTTTCCAGCAAAAGCTCTGCTCGCCCTTTCACGCTGCTCCTGTCCTCCTCAGCTGATCCTTTCGGTGGAATGGGAGGATTTGGGAAGGAAGTAGAATTCCCCAAGACTGTTCCAAGACATCTCAAGACTCAAGTTCATTGAACTGTCCATTTCAATTACGTGCTTGATGACGGAATCTGCGTCTCTGCTACCACGACTCCGCAGGAATGTCACTACGCATTCTGTGTGTCACCTCCTGCAGTTAATCCTGCTCTACACGGCCCCATAAACACAGAATATTACGGATGCAGTAACACAGCACCCACGGAAAGGGAACTGAGTAACAGTCTTCAGCACAAGTAGGGCATCTGCGTATGTCAATCCTAATTGGGTTACTGGATCACAGAAATGGTGCTGATGCCTTGCCCTTCTGTTTTGCTTCCAAATAATGCCCCAGATTTTTGATTTCTGGAATCACCTAGTTTCTATTTAGAGGACATTTACTTTACCTATGGTATAGTTATTTTGTCAATGTTTCTGCTAGCCGTGTTTGTTCTCGTTATGGACTGGTGAATGTTTTGCCTAGAATTGTCCACATACGGACTTTGGGGATACACACTTCATTTAAAAGCGGAACAACAGATTTGTAGCATATTCTGGAGGAAACAGTTATCACTGACTTTCAGCATTTCACCTCTTTGTAAACTTTCAGCTAAACTGATTTTTCGCACAATGTTCCAGCTCCAGTGCAGCATCTCAACCCATTATATTTTCTATATTTAACAGTAAGATTCCTTCCCTGATTAATTCTTTTTGTGAGAATATATGCAAGGATTGTTCCATAAATACTAAACATTGAATCACAGAATTAGATAGAGATGTAAATCTCTGTTGTGCTATACAGTAGCTTTTCAATATTTGCATCTATTTCATTAAAGATTTTTCTGGAGAAAGACAGAAATCGTTTATATTACGGTAAAACCCAGTTCAAACATTAAGTTTCCTTTTTTTCTTTTTCTTTTTTTCCCCTCAAAGATTTTGCAGAATGTTACCCAGACAGATAGATATCATTGCAAAATTGAACCAGCAACCTCGTCTTGTGGCTACCAATGAGAGGATCACGGCATTCCGCCGGTAAACACTAGCTGTATTTATCATACCAATGCTGCAAAAATAGACATCTTCATTAAAATCCTGGAAATGAAGAAGTTTAAACTTTTTATGAGGAAATGCCTGGGGGACAACAGATCATCTCTCTAGGGATTGCCCTGCATCCCTCTGGAACAACACTGGAGTACTCTGCCAGGGGGAACATTGTTCCCTCTGCAAAATTCCCTCCAGGATTTCTGTGACAGCTCATTGCAGAAGGTAAGCGAGAAGATGACCTAAGATTGTCTGAATAGATTGCAGCGAGCAGGAAAATGAAAGGGTTTGAAGCCAAACCATTTGGATCATCCCTCTCTGCAGTTACCGCTGTCATAATCCACATGGCAGCCACAACTTGCATTTCTTCCAGCTTGATTTGATCCTTACATGACAATCTACCCATCTCAACAGTCAGTACCATAATTGTATCATAACTTCCCCTAAAATTCATGGAACTCACACAGCCTCACATTATTTTAAAAGTAACGGCATGAAATCAAAACTTTTCACAACCTTTGATTATTTCTTTCAGTAAGAGTGCAACACCTCACTAAGCAAACGTGCGTCGCGGGGAAGAGACATTCATGGAAACTGAATTATAGCGCTGTACTTTTACTCACATCTTTTTCCACGCCCTTGAATGCCTTTGTTTGCTCTCCTCATCAACCACTTCTCTCCGACACGTGTGTATTTTTTGGTGGTCCTCTGAAGGAAGTCCTCTCTTGGGGGTACATCTGTAAAACAGTTAACAAACAACTGAGAAAACATTACGAGCGATTCCTGTCCTTCAGTGACAGATCATCTGCTTCACTCTGCCTTCACGAGCTCCACAGACATGTCCTCCAAGAATAAGAAGGCAGCAAAGAAAACCCTCCAGGAGGAGGGAATGTCAGAATTAAGTGTTCGCACGTAGGCCACTGTCTGATTAGAAAGCAGAAATGCAGACTACCCTCTACAGAAAGCAGCGCTTAAGAACATGATAATGCAAGTGCAAGGCCTCACAGGAATCCACAACTAAATAAGTTAAGGCCTTAAATAAAAGATTGAAGCAACATCTGCACTGAAGAAAAATGCAGGCGGCGGCTAACCGCAATCCTGGGCTACCTGGCAGGGCAGTTACGTCACAACCAAGACCCTTGAGCCCACTGGGTCACTTGCTGAATCTGCTGTGCTCACTGGGGACAGAAATACTCTGACTAAGGAGCATTCGCAAGGGCTGCTTTCGACCGCAAGACTATTGCCGGCAGCACTTGCAGGGAACATGGTTCACCTTCACAGTTCAGTGAATACAGCTCTGATTATAAAATGTACTGTCGTGTAGAGGGCTGGTTTAGTGCTTCTATCACAATCTCGCTTCAGGAAAGTGGGTACGTGCTCACACAGAGGCCACACAACTTCCAGTCCGATATTGCTGTCACCCATAGCTAAAAGCCAGCTCAGCTGTGCCCACATTTCAGGAAATCTCAGTACAGGTACCCCCAGATACACAAGACAAAGAAAAACTAGAAAGCTTCTCCCTTGGCGCTCCTCAACAAATGCCTTCACCCCAAGGATCTGTGGATTTAGTCTGGGGCAGTTTACCTATCCTGGCAGAAGCCTGAACCTCCTCCAGGGAAGAGCTACTAGCTCAGCTGGATCCTTGTGGGAAGCATCTGAACCTCCCCACACGTAACTATTCGAGGCATCCTGAGCAATTTCCTTTGTTTACAATGAACAGATCTTTATTACTTCTAGGCAAAGGGCTGCTGGTGCTCGGCCAGAAAGTTGCCCTCACAGAGCGCTCCATCCCGGGCACCTCCGGCAGGAGTGACAGGGCACAGCCCAACCGAGGCTACTACAACTCAGCCATTCACCCCTCCAAGAAGGAAACTTGCAGAGATCTCAGCAGCTGAAAGGAACCTGATGTTACCTGAGGCCAGATTCACAGCAGAAGACACAGGTTTCTCCTTAATCTTATGCATATTTTTGTGAATAAATCATTCCTATGTACTTCCTTCAGGTTCAGGCTGTCAATCACGGTACAATAGCAGCGTGTCAAATTAATCACCACCTTTCTTATCGACTGCTTCTTTTGGGGCTTCCACAATCACCATCCCTTTTTCTGTTCTTCCACTCTCACCCCTCCAAGTATTTCTGGCTACAATTCTCTACATTGGACATTACATTCTAAAATTTCAGTGAGTTTATCACGGAAAATGAAATAAAATCAAGTAAAAAGCATTGCTTTTTTTTTCTTTGCTCATAAGTAAATAAAATGCAACAGTTTCACAGCCACAATTGAATAAAATGGAAGTCAGAAGCATTACAAAAATCAAGATTAATCTTCTTGCATAGGCAGAGGCGCAAATGTCCTGTCAGGTCTTCTAGAAGCGTGTGATAATAATTTATATACCATTTATTGTCATTCAATTGCATGAGCTCATATCCCAGAACCTACTTGTGTGTCGCACGCTGTGCATCATTCTAACACGCATAAAACATCTGGCTTAATAAATGCACTTTTGTTGCAGATCGGATCTGTGCCTTTCCGAGAAAGATCTCTTTCCTGATGCGGAGGGGGAACCTCCCAGAGCACATTGCCAGGGAACCATTTCATCTGGAAGAATTCCATCCTCTATTTAGCAAACAATCCAAAAAGAAAACCCACTGAGATTTAACTTCACTTTCTGCTTATGCAGGTATAGATATGAAACCTGGAGACGGGATTTGAGGAAAATCTAAATTGCTTATTAAAGGAAAACCATCCATTTTTTTATTGTCATACAACATCTACTTGACTTAGATAGAGATTTAATGCTTTTAAACACAAACTTAGGTTTGAGCTCAAGAAGAGAGAAGATTTATGAAGCTTCACAAAACTTTTATCAAGTGTGAGCTAAACATTGAGGTTTTGATAAAGTCTGACAGTAAGTCAGAGGAATACACCCTACTCTGCACTCTGCAGTGTCAGAGTTATTACTGCACAGAACATAGAAAGTCAGACCTTACTCCGATCTCCAGGATTTAAATGTATTAAAAGAATTTTCTGAGAAAGCTTTTACGGAGCTCTCTCTACTGCAATTAGCTATTGCCATTAGTCTGTCGTCCCTACAGGAGCCAAACACACCTAGTGAAAAGAAAGACAACAAACACTGAAAGTGAAAACCATTTTTAAATTATGGGTGTAATAAGAATCCTTCAATATTAAATTCTAACTATGAGGCTCGAAAATGTTCTGCAGGTCAATAGAGGTGGTACTGTTACACATTTAGATTTCTATGGTAAGTTCCTTCGAGGCTTTTTTCCTCCAGAAAATCCAGGATCTGTTTCACTTTTTCCAGGTACAAAAATATGATTGATTTCAGTAGAAGAGAGCTAGTGATAGCCCAAAGATAGAATTTGAACAAGGTGCAGGAAAGGAAAGGAGAAGTCATTGGATTAACTTCAGGAAGAACAACAATCCCTGCTGAGAAATCTCCTTCAGCTTTTGGTGACAGGTCTGCGATAGGTACCGAAACCCGGGAGGACAAACATATCGCTTACAATAGACATGTGCGACAGAGGGAAGCTGCAAACCTGTTATTTAGTGGCAGTGAAGGGGAGTATTTCACTCAGAGGGCTCCAGTTCTCTACTTAGAGTTCAAATCAAATAGAAGCAAGCATAATGTGATGCCTCCTGAACGCCAATGGCATCACCAGCCGCCCAGAATGGCTGGGGACATCATCCATTGGTTGGCACTTCAATTTTTCTCCTTTGCATCCCAAATAGACTCAGAAGAGTATCTTTTTGTCCCTGAGGGGAAGAACTAAAGCCAACGTGCAGCAAACTGGTGGTCAAAACCCAAACCGCCCACAGCACCCTCGTGAAGCCAGACTGTTTGAGGTAGGTCACAGAAACGGCAAACCCAGAAAATCTCCCATACTCTCCTAAGCTGAACATCTCATGCTGTTTTCCTGTGTTCTGTGCAGCTCTGTACAGAAAAATATCCAAAGGAACAAACTAAAGAAAAGAGTATTCTGGGATAATTCTGCTCAGCTCTGCGATGGTCCTTAAGCGCAGTGTGATGTAACTAACCATTTCTGCCCTTGGAAAATGGCCAGAACCTCTAAGCTGCAAAAATTGCCTGGCAAATATTTTTCTTTCCTTTCTAGGTGTAAGGGTTTTTTAAGGAAAATTGTTCTTAAAACCCACACTGAAACATCGCTGTTTGCCTCGTTTCAAATACCTATGAAGAAAACTCTGAACTGTCCAGTTCATGCAAGTGCATATATCCCCTTTACGTCCTTGAGTATAAAAATATTTTTGCTTTACTGGTATATGAAACATTTATTTAAACATTTTAAAATAGACTCTGGTGGTTACAAAATTATGGGGTTTGCCTCACTCTATTTTCAGGAGTTTTGAAGAGCTTTCCTTCTGCAACACAAAAGAGCTGAAGTCCGGCTCCTTCGTAAACTAAGTCTGTAAGAAGTCCAGAAGTCTCTACATCCAGAAGTAACTACCGGAGGATTAGGAACGCAATTTGATGTTTGATGCTCACTGTCCTTAACAAGGGGCTGACTGTCTCCAGTCTTTAATGGAGTTCCAATCAGATGCCCTGGATGGGCCATGGCATTGGCAGGACTCCGACCAAANAACCCCCCTGCCCTGTAAGCAACCCAGACACCAGAAGAAGGGACGTCCAGGTGCTGCCAAGTCCCCTGGATGGGCCACGGCATTGGCAGGACTCCGACCAAACCGAGACACTCACAACAAAAATGACACGAGCCCCCCAGCCGCTCTCCATTTCAACTGCCGGGGCACTGCTGCTTTGAGAGATGCCTTCTGAGGCAACACGTGTGTCACATAGTGCATTATGCAACAGGAAAATGAAACATTCAAAGGTTCCTCTCCTAGCCTGGCTGTGACTCTTAATTCATTCAGCAGCAACGATCTCCCAGGATTCTCTTAGCAGAGTAAATGGGTTAAACTGATGAGGTATTTTTAATGTGTGTTGACAAAGGTCCAGAATGAACGTACGGTTACATTAGTGAAATTGGGGGCTACTCTGCTCATCCCCAGTAGGAATGTCTTCCTCTTCTATTATTTAAAGCTTCTATTTCCTTAACATTTGATTATGTAGAAAGAAGAAGTACAAAAAATGCTAATTCACTGGGAAAACGTTTCTGTGTTTTCTACAAAATGACGTTGGAGAAGCCATGGAAGATATATTTGTTTCATTTTCACGCTTCCTTTACCCTTAATGTGTACAAATCCTTTTCCTTTTCTTTCCCTACTTTCATTCTAGAGTGCAAGGAAAGAGGAAAGGAAAAAATAATGTTTGTCCTCCTGATTATTGAAAGCACTGGAGGAGGATCCTGGCTGGGGATCCAGCCCAAGACATCTAAGTCACTACCTGTTCATGCCTCTTTCTACCCAGGTACAAACCTGACCAAAAAAACCCCTCCCAGGTGACCGTGTCCTGCACGGGAGGTGATTCTTCCTAGGAACCTGGCACTGCTCTGCTGTTCCCTGATGCTCTGACAAGATCAGGGAACACAGCTCCCAACAACACCACCAGCTCCCTCCTTGCCTTTCTCTGAGCTACGGACAGAAAGCGACGCTGGTTTTGCTGTCTCCTGCTAATAAAAATGATCAGGCTCTTCCACCTTTTTATTTGCATTTGCCTTATGTCAGGGTTGATGATATTTTGACCCTTCTCTCCAGGCTGCGCCCTCTCGACCTCCCAAGGGCAGCGCCCGTCCACAGCCCGACAGGAATGAGGGAAGTGGGGCACCCTGGCTGCGGCACCCTGACAAGCTGCTCCAAGGCAAGCTGGGCTGTCATCTTCTTAGCTTCTGTTAAACTTCTTTGTCTATGCTCAATGAAAGGGGACTAATTTAGCTATCTTACAGTAACATTTATATCTTCATCAGCCAGTTCAGAGTTCATTTTTAACTAGAGATCACCTGGGCAGTAAATTGTGACTCCTATCCTGTGTCAGAACACAACACAAGCCGTTCACAGGGCCCATTTCAGTATGGAATTGCTGATACATGCAAGCAGACACCGTCAGAGGAGGCTTTGCTCTTGAAACGCCACTTTGCGATGACTGAAGTCATGATGTGCACATAACAGTCTCTCCAGTAGAGTAGCAAGGTTTTGTTAGAGAAATCAATACCTTCTTGAAAAGCAGTCTGGACAGAGTATTCGTTTATGTCAGTGATAAAAATCAGTGGCACCATTCTCAATCCCCATGTTTTCAGTCCCCACAGCGACAAGCAGAGACGTACAACGTAGAAGAAAAAGTCCAATAGTGATCTTCCTCAGTGATAAATTGCCTATCTTCATCGGAGAACACAAGGTCACATGGATTTTGTATCTGGTACGGGAAGATAATGAGGTAATGCCTTCCCAGTCTCACTGAGGAACTCCAGTGCTTTCGTAAGGTCAAAAGATATTTAAAGGATCACGCAATATTTTCAGGCATCTACTGAACCTCCACTCCTTTTCAAAAACCTCTCAAACTAACATTTTCCTTTACTACAAATTGTAATTGTATTTTGAATGAGTTGGGAGGCAACTGTGCTGTAACTCTGTGTGCCAACAGCCATTTGTGGTGTAAAGGGATCTTGAGTTTGCCCACAGAGCCCAGGCATAAGGAACAATTCCATTTAAGTGACCTCAGTGGTTTTAAACTATGACACTCAACACTGCCCCAAAAACTCTGTTAGGAACACAGAGACACGGTGTAATGATGATGGAAAAAGAAATGTAGTAAAAAAGTTACATGTTCTAGAAGTGCTGCCAAAATATGATGGAGCTCAAGGTGACTCCCAGCATCTTTCTGTAATCACATCAACTTCTTGAGGAGTGGGAAGAGGCAGAGGAAAAAAGAGCCTGAATAGGCCTGACATCCCCCCTTCCTACAGCACAAACAGGAGGATTTTTTTTTTTTTAATAAATTAATCAATCAACTTTTATCAGTTTAGCATCTCAGAGTCTGCCAAACGTAACGTAGAGTCTCCTTCCTCTGCAGCATCCAAGGGGCCTGACTGGTGCACCAAAAGAAGCATTCCTAGATAGCAAGCTAGACCCTGGCTGCTGCTGCAAACACCTGGAGGTGCCAGGTTCCCATCAAAAACTGGAATTAATTCTGCTCTTCCCAGATGAAATCTGGCAGAGAGGGAAGAAGTGTGACCTTGCTAAGCTTGTTTTACCGCAAAGTGTAGCCCATCTACATCTATTAAACCACAAAGCTACAGATTTAATTCTGATCAGAAGGCCAATTCTTCCAGGCAGAGATTTCCTAGTGAAAGAACGCATCAGTCTCGTATTAGAAACAGCCTGAACATAAACAGGTTTTACTCTTAGTACGTCAGATAAAACTTTTCTCCCCTTCCAAAGGTTTCTATTATTTCACACTTATAGGAAAAAATCCCAAAAGTTTTTCAGATGGGATTCAGCCACAGCTGCTCTATCATAAATCTAGAAAATTAAAACGTGCAGTGAGAGTTTGGCTAAACAACATCTTAATTTCCTTCACGTCAACCAGCTTGTATAAACATTAACAGCAGCACGGCCGGGGAACTACTTCAGAATATGGAAATGGATAGAAAGAGTCGGCAAGGGCAAGAGGAAACGTAGCACCAAAGGAGGGGAAGGGGAAGGCTCCAGGAGCACCCAGGGGAGCCAACAGTAAGACTTAACAGAGAAACAAATTCTCTGGAGTCAGAGAGCGCCGGAGGGAGGGAGGGAAGGATAAAGGGAGTACATTCCCCTCAGCCAGATCTAGTGAGATCACCAGTTGACGATAATGAGAAAAACCCACTGGAGCCCCTGAAGATAACAGTGGGAGAGGGAAGCAAGAGAGGTGCATAACCTGGCATCATCTGCGTAACTGAGAAAGGAATTTTAATTTCGGAGTCCAAGAACAAAGTGACAGTGATTACCCTGCAGCCTTCCCAATCACTTACTTCACTATTTAAACACAACTCTCTCTCTCCAAGGGCCATCCCTTGATCCTGAGAGAACTCTTCCATTTCTGACCATACATACAGGCACCATGCCAGCCAGCCAGCCAGACGCGGATACGAGGTGTAAGTGAGTTTTCCATGTATTGCAGATCTTAGCAGGCACATCGATGAACTTTCTGTGAACAGCACGGCCAGGATAAATCTAAAACCAAATGTAACATATATGCACACGGCACGCAAACTATTTCTTACTCTTGTACAACTAGCTAAAGAACCAAGAATCCTGCAGGTCTCACCTCTCACTCAATTAATCAGAGGCACATAATGAAGATACTGTGGTTAGTTACAGAAAAAAAAAATGTTGTTGGTGATGGAAAACATGTTTTCTCTTGATACTGGCAACCAGACGGCAACTAAAAGATGAACTGTCAAAAGAAACTGGCAAGTTTTCCTTCCTCCAGCTAACGTGGCTATTAGGTTTGCACTGGCAATAATATCCAGTAATTAAGGTAACCAGATTTAGGCAAGGAATAAACATTAAAATGAAGTAATCACAAGTCCTAGGAAATGAACGTGATGAGCTTCCCCAGCCACCAGCAGTGCGGGTCCCAGCGCCGAAGGTGCATGCGCTGCTCTAAGGAATACCAGAGAGGGAGGTACCACTCTTCCTACCTACATCAGATGCAAAGACAATCGAGGGAGGGAAATCCTTCAGCTTTATACCCAAGAATGAAGCCTGATCACACACAAGTGCTCCTAAATGATAAGTGCACTCTGGAAAAATCAGATCCAAATTCCATATTAAGAGTTGTTCAATAGTCAGCACAAAGCGAAGCTTTCCCCCCGCAGTTCTGTCAGCAGAAGCACCACCTCCTAAAGAACGGCCGTGTCCTGACGTGCAGCCAGCACACGGCAGCTGCCGCAGCATCACCGCACGTACGCCAGGGCTCCAGGCTCCTGTCCTACCACTGCCCACAAAGCACAGCCCTGCAGAGCTGCAAGGGGAGAGCACCGTTGTCCGTGGCACCTGGTTTGGAACCGTTCTCTCTGCAATCTCCTGGCCAAGTAGCAAGATCGAAGCTGTTTCATAGCTACCCAAACTGGAGGGCTCTGGGACTCGGAGCTTTCCAGCTGCAGGGACGCTTTGAAGGCACAGTTTCTTAGAGCCTTGGAAGAGTCAGGTTTATTTTAGCAATCTGCATTCAATTCTTTTCAGTCAGATGAAATGCATTGATTATATCAGCTCGCGCAGGTATAATTTCAGGATTGTTCCTGTCCTTGACTTTAGATCTGGTGTTTATATCCAAGTACTGCCTCAATTGGTGCATGTAGCTGGAAGCTTAGAAGTCAGTTGTGTGTGGTTTCCTCCTCCACAACGTTTCAAAAGCTTGGGAATTGAATCTCTCTCTCCAAGGGTGCCTGCTGAAATACAATCCACATGTCGGTAACATTTTGTAGGCCTCTACCTTCCTCTAGCTATTTCATAAAATCGCCTGCCAAGTTCAGCTTTCAGGATGGAACAAGGAACAGGAGACACACTTTGAAGATACACTCTGCTTTCCATGATGCACTACTCAGCCCACACTCTCCTGCTGGCACGGCACAACAGCGGAGCGTCTGCGTTAAATTATGTATTCCATAGCCCACACATGAGCCATCTCTGTCTGCCAACACTGGAAAACACTGCTCCACACTGAACTACAAGGGTGATTAAACGTCAACATGCTACGGTCAGCTTGGCCACGTCATTATCAATCTGCGGCGTATGCTATCAGAAAAAATAGGATATGCAGGTTTACACTAACCACTTTCTTCTCCAAACTCCTGCTGCTCAGCAGCCAAGGCCCATCAGAGTCATTTCCACGTTGGTCAAGGGCAGCAGGAGAAGGTCAAAGTGCAGATGCCTTGAGCACGACCCTGACGGGCGAGCAGAAATAAACCTGAACACGCTCAATTCTGCGACCGAGAATGCTGCAGTTTAGCTTGGCAAAGTGTGCTGGATGACAGTAACTCTAACAATAATAATAACAGTAATAAACAAAGTTGAGAGCAAAAAGAAATGGTCTCGCTTCAGTCGTGTAATTACCGTGTAGGACACCCCCAGAGGTAAAGCCAGCCCCAGTCAAGATAGACAAACCTCTCTTCAGCTTTCCTGCTCTCCCAGGTAAATCTCCCTGAGACGAGTTTGCAGCTTATGTTCGTTTTTTTCTCACATAGCTCTTTCAGATTCCTCTTACATGCCTGATATATTACCAATTAAGTTGGAATGCCAGCTAAAAAGTACCGGCATCTGTCCCTCCATTCACAGCTATGTTCTATGTGGAGCTCAGGCCAAAATAGCAAATCAACTCTTATGCTCCCATTTCCACACTTGAAAAATTACCTCAACCTTGAACACTCTGCCCATTTTGTCAGCTTTTCTGGTCAGACTTTGAGATACAAGTCAGGACAGACTATGCCTGTATTTTAAGAAGACCCAAGAAGCCACAAACACCTAGACTAGGTCAGAGACTGACTGCCCTCCAAACCCCAGAGGGAAAATCCCTGAGATTGGGGTGTTAGAAAGGTTCTCAGATAAAATGTGCTTGGTTACAGGAACAGCATCACTGTTTCAATGTTGCTCATCTGCCCTTGCTGCAGTTTTCTCTCCCTGTTTTTTTCTTAGAAGGGGCCCAAGATGATCTGGCAAGATTTGTTGGCAGCTTGAGTTCAGCTTGGCCATAAAGGCGCCATGGACTTGTGGAACCACATCTCTGTCATACCCCTGGCCTGTGTCACAGTCCCAGAGGAGAGACACAGTCTAATTCCTCACTTTCCCACTGTCTCTACTACTACCCCACAGCAAACATGACCTGCAGAGTCAAACTGATCCGCAGGCATTCCTCAGGAAGACTGTTTTAAGTTGAAACAAAATAAAAGACTCCCTCCTTTTAAAACAGAAGCACAAGGCCCCAAGCAAAAACATGCACACAATTAACTTGATTTGTGCCTGGAAATGTGGTGAGCACATGAAAATTCAGCACATTTCTGTGCAGCCTTGGGCTTCTGACTTCAAGGAAATCCACCCCGATGTATTAAAGTCTATTTTTCCTTCGCAAAACAAAAACCCACCATCAACTAAATTGCACAAATTGAATAAACACGACCGTCCCATACCGGCTGAAAAAATGGATTATCACTTAAAACAAAAAAGAAATCTAGCACTGTGGTGTGCATATCCTTCTTATTAATATATAAGATAATATTCACCAGAAAAAAAAAGGGAAAAGCCCAGGGCTTACATTAAGGTACAAACTAGTCACCAAGTAAAAGGTAATAATCCAAACAGGTTCTACTTTTCAGACTAAAATGAGCATGAATAGCAATCCATAGTCAGTGAGAAAATACCACTCCTGTGCTGAATTCATCCCCAAAGACTTATTAGTACATTGGTTCTTTACATGAACAAAATGAACTTCCTGATGGAACAAGATTTCTAGTAATGAGAATCAAAGCTCCTTTTGAATCAGAAGAGGCAGCAGAATGAACCATGACCTGAGTGCTTCAAAAATTCCACTGGCTGCAGGATTTGGTCTTAGTCCTCTCACTCTTTCAGCTCAGGAAGTTTTATCACTCCTTTTTAAAAGAGCAATTGTTTTTTTTAGGCAGAGCCAAAAAAAATCCCACAAAATAAGGCTGGGCATTCTTCAGGGAAATGGACCACCCNCATGTATTCAGACACATGTGCAAAAGAATTCTATGCTGTGATTCATATTTATGTTGTCAGATACAACTAGGACGAGGTAACTAGTGAGAACTGCCTGAGAACTCTGCTTCAGCACCGCGTTTTAGCGCTCTTCACACGCTGGAGAGCAAGGCTGAGTAGCTGAGGAATAAAAAGCAATCCATTCAGACTGACATTAGGGCTGTTCTGTGTCAGCAAATACACTGCAGAATATATTGCAGGGAATTCAGGCACTTTATTCAGTTTTGCTTTTTCTTACATACTTTTATTACCAGCTTTTCCTTGCTTCCTTTTTACCTGACTAGTGAGATTTGCCTCTTGGTTCTATTTGAAGTGCTGTATTTTATGCTTTTTTTTAATGATCATAGATAACCCAGTCTTTGTATGCATTTTAAGAAGTAAGACTGGATCTGACTTGTTCTGTTTAGATTGAAGCTACCTTAAAAAAAATGGTAGAAGTGTTGTGCCCTACATCTAGAAGAGCAGCCAGCTGTAATTACCAGTTTATTCATGATGCCAGAAGGTCTAAAGAAAAAAATCCAGCGTTGCCTTCTCAAGGTCTTATACACTAGAATACCTTCTTCAGTTACAGCAGCAGAGATTAAGCATGGAAGTGACTCTTTATCTTAAGCTTTTCTTTCCTGTGAAGCTGTTGGAATAGCGGTTATGCTGCAGGTCATCACGTCCTTCAGCTTTTGAAATTCCAGTTGAAATTCCAAGCCTGAAGCAGAGATCATTAGTTGTAGCACGGTGGTCTACACAGGTGCCCAAGTACAGGCCAGCTGTATTAAAACTGAGGCTGATATTTTCTTCACAGCAAGAAGCTACAGCCAGTTACGCTGATACCACTGAGATTTGTTAAGAGCTGCTCCAACTCAGTGACTCTTTTTCTACGGTATGCGACATTAGGAAATAACGTGAGCAAGGAATTCAACTAGTTCAGGTTAGCCCTAACAGAATACTCTTAGAGAGGCACTGGCGGAGCCGCTTTGTCACTGCTAGAAACCAAATCTGTACAAGCACCTCCAGGGCTCTTGATCTGGATTTACAATTTACTGTTACCAATTCCATAAAACATCTACAATCATCTGAGCGGCTGGACTGGAGTCAGTTGTGTGGGAATGGATGTAAGTCTGCCAGCTTCGACGAATGCGTGTCCACCTTGCGCTAATCCTGAATTTGACTCAAAACTTGACTCGGGAGACAAAGCATCTGGTAAAGTTTCAGCTGTATTTTGGAAAACCGAATGACTCAGTTATATTCCCTTCTGATTTCTTTCAACTCTTGAAAGTTTTCTTTGTTTTGCTCACAGAAACTGAGTTTACACATCCTCTCTGCAGAACACACAGGCCGATGGCCATCTTGACTCTACACTGTCTTTTATAGAGAAGGCACAGTCCACTTCCCGGTAACCCCCAAACGAGCTTGGCTCGTCACAATCAGACACGTGCCATCTGCAGCCCGAGCTGTACCACAGACCTTTGCATCTGTGCGCATCTACCCCAACTCTGCTGCATGAGCCATCCAAAATCCCATCAGTCACAGGCAATCAGGTACAAAATCCTTTGTGAAGTTTACAGCTATCGATAAAGATTTTAGCTGTCTCAGCTGTGAGTACCTACTGACTTCAAATCCAGAGTCCTCCAAAGCAGGCAACAGCCCGATCTCTGGCAAATTCTCCAAACAAGGCACCCAGTTCCCTCCTGCATTACCAACTATGGCTCTCCAAAGGGAGCAGAAAGAGCTCTCCTTTGCTCTGTGTACTGCCCAGTTTCCTTAGTCAAGCAGTTTGCCTGAACCCAATGTGCTAGTTGCAGAATACTCATTCGGACGTGGACTCATCTCCACAACCGAGCAGGGCAGTTCAGATTGCTACCTCGGGCACGGCACCTACTCCCAATGACACAAATACACTGATCCCGATAGCACCGATACAGGAGTGCCAGAAGCAGAGGATTAATAACAGCAACTAAATCCCATCCTCTGTGGTAGGGAGATCATAGGGTATACGGTAGCGAAAAATTGCAGTCTGGGTCTTTCTCCCAGGAGCCACAGAATGCCACAGGAATATCTATCTGACAAGAGAAGTTACTGTGCCTTTTGTCTGTCTTACGTGTGACAAAGTCATAGTGGCGATATCAAGTTTGACCATCAGCTATTGGGAAAAGGAGGTTTACTGTTTCCTTGAACTGTCGACAACATGCAGCACAACTATAAAGAAGCTGCTGTGGTATCTTCAGTATAAACGCCAAATAAGCAAAATTATAAACACCACAAAACCGCAGCAGCCAGGAGTGCAAGAGTTACTCTGCAATGCCCAAGAGAACACGAGGCATGGAAAGGGCAGCGAGGTTATGTTCCTTCACTAGAATGTGCATTGGCGGGGGGGGAAGTCAGAAAAACAGCTAGATAAAATCTCAGAAAGCCTGAACAAATTAGAAATGCTCTTGTGTGGCTGAATGAACACTTAGACAAAAGCTGTCCCAGTGGAGACGCTCCACAGAAACCTCAGCACTGGCTCCTCTCTCAGCCTTGTGGCGTTAGGAGGTTACACAGCCACAGGAATCATTCCGGAACTTCAGTTCTGCCTCAGCACTCTCTTTTGGGTTTAAGTTATTCCTTGCATGAAGAACAGTTTAAAATTGCTTGGCACCTCCCTCTGCTTTGACAGGGTTCAACTATTTGCAAGAAGACTTTCCGCAATCCCAGACCCAGCGTCATCAGCTTTAGATAGTGGAATTTCTCAGATGGAAACAGGACACTGCAGAAAAACATGATAAAGCTGCATATCAAAAGGAATAAAGCTCCTGATGGAGTTCTGTGAAGGGGAAGAATTCTATATTTGGCCTGTCTGGAGCCACAATGACCTGTACTTGTCATCTCAAGGGTGAACTGCTTGCCATGCCCCACTGAGAGGTAATCTGAAAAATGACAGGAGGGCACCAGAAGCAATGTTGACTTTCTATAACAGCACCATGTGATTCCCATTTGGTTTAAGACTTCAAATTGGTTTTGAAGCCTTGCATTGACTTTCCGAAACCTTTGCATTCCACACCAGCAGTCAACAGTACTTGTGCAACTGCGGCTTCTACTCGGTGACTTCCTCAGGTTTCCGAACTCTGACGCTCAATAGCTCATTAAGATTTTCACACACTTGCTATATTAAACCACTGCGACAATGAAAAGGATCAATGCTCTGATCTTTCATTAAGATTGACACGAAAAAGCTCCAAATCCACTTTGAGGAGCTGGTAAAAATCAGTTCAGGTTAATAATGGCCAGAAAAGCTCATTTTGGGGGGCTTACTTGTTCTTATTTACTCTCCTGTCAACACGGCTTCTATTTAATCCTTGGAGACAATTTGGAACTCCTACGTTATTAAACACACTCTGCCCCTCCACGTGAATTCGTGCTTGCTCATTTGTGCTCCTACAGACCCAGGAGCCAACACATACGCTGCAACAAAGGTGACTGAGAACGTACCATGGGAAGACAGGAGCGTTTTGTTTTTTTCAGGAGACGTTTGCCTGAGTGCTGTGGACGCCTGACAGCTTTTANCGGCACTGGGAGCCACACTGCCCTCATCAAGTCGCCAGTCCCTCCTGCTCACGCTACACAGGGCATCCTTCATCCCCAGTTAACCGCACTTCCTATCTGCTGCTCGNCCTGTTATCAGAGCAAACAGCCCTGCTCATTTATAAAGGGAGTTTGGAATCCTTTGACGGATGCCAATACCAGCTCTTGTGCTTTGGATTTGGTTCCTGTGTGCGCTGCAACGCACTAGTACTTTGCTTAACTTCTGTACAATTCACTATTTCTTTCTTTCCTTCACCTTGTCCTAAAATAACACTTTTTGTTCCCAATCCCTAACCATCACTCTGGGGAAAAATGTGTATGGAAAATTATTATGCTGAGAAGACATTTTTCAATGGTTACCAAAAGGGCACAATTTTAAAATAGTAAGAGCAAAAGCAAAGTATCGTGCCTTTTGCCAGAAGAAATCTTCGCTCTAAAAATCCTCACACGTATACACAATAATTTTCCCCAAGAAATAAAGCTGTTCTTGTTTATGGGATGGATCCCTTTTGAACACTGGCAGAAATTTTAAGATTAACTGACATGAAGCATAATTTAGCTTGAGTTCTCTTGATTAGGCATCCTTTGGCAGCTCCTCCTGATCTATGAGGAATAACAATTAACTTCAGATGGAAATATGAAATCTAAATTACAGTTGCTAAACCTAAGAACAGCAAAGAGACGACTCTATTATAATAAGATATATTCAAATTACATACACGGCACCTTTAACGTAGGAGAGCGGGCTCATTAGGAATGGCAGAGACGTGGATAGATGATGAAGTTTAGTATTTCTTCATATTCCACAAACCTGGATCATGAGCAGCACAAAATTGCACCTTGTTTTTTCTCAAAGTCTATACACAGAAAACCTTGAAAGGCTTCTCAACTGTACATGCATCTCTCCTACAGATACAACTTGCCTCACCTTCCACTGGGCCTGTTTTCCATCCTAAATCCTCCCAAAGTTACTCCCCCTGGAAAGGAGACCAGGAACTGAACTGTGCTTGAAACCTCAACAGAGTGAGAAAGATCTGATAATACAAACAGCCTGGCAAGGGGACCAGCAGCTATGAGGGAATGTGATGCTTTTTAGCTGCAGCCTGGAGAGTACAACTCCTGGCGTATGGACCAGTAAGAGGCAGACGCCAACACATCGGCCCACTGACACAAAATACCCTAGACAAAGCAGTCTGTTCAGTGGAACTACTTACCAAACACCTTTCCAGTAGGAAACTCTTACTCATTCCTATGCCGAGCGCAATTACTAACTGACCTGTTGTTTCCCTGAAGTTCACTTTCCCACACGCTTGCCCTAATGTGGTCGAGTTAGGACAGAAAATACTAAAAAAATGGCCATGCTGGAACGCAGTCTTGCTCGATTTTCCTGTTCTAAAGGTCTTACATAACCGTCAGAATCTAAAGACAAAGTTTCATAGACATATTCTGCCCATGGAGACTCTGTGAGCTCCCCCCAAATCTCAGATCAAAGCAAATCCCATTGAACAGGACAACTGTTCTTGCAGCACAGCCCAGCCCGTCAGACAGCGCAGCCCTCCCCATTGCGAGCACGTCTTGCTCTCTGCTACAAAGACTGAGCTATAAGTACATTCAGACGTACCTGTTTCATCTCGGGAGGCAGAGCTGACATCCCCAGCTCTCCCAAAGCTCCTGCTGCTGTGCTGCACAGCGGGATCACCTCCCCAGCCAGCACCAGGTCAGCACAGCTGTGAAAACTTCCCCACCTGCAACGAAGCAGCCTATCCCCCATCGCATTTCACCTTCCTAGAGACATGAAGCAGTGAATCACCTTGGAAAGTTATTAGTGCAGCTACATCAGGACAGCACCATTCTACATTTGCTGCTCTATCTGTGCGGCTGTGTCCAGCTGCAGCCTACGTTTCCTCAAAGGCAGTTCTAAAGTACACCGTTTTCTTTGCCAAGTGTATCAAAAGTACCAAATGGCGAAGTGGGTATTGCAGAGAATGGGATTTAAGCTATTTTAGCTATTAAAAAAAATCACAGTTTATCGGTCCCATTGAAGTTGTCCACATTATGCACATAGCAGGGAGAAGACAAAGTGTTCCTGATCACCCGTGTGAGACAGCACTGCAGCCCTGGGTGGGACTCCAATGCATGCAAGTATAACCTTAGAGGGAGAAAGAACGGAAACGCTCGAGCTAGATTCCCAAAGCAGCTATTGTTGTGCATTCTTTAGTTTCCTAACGTTCCACCTCTATGATGAGCAACTTCTCTCTATTTAGTAATGACAATAAAGGGTTTTGAAAAGCATCCTCTCGATCTGGCGGAAGCTGCAATAGAGAAATTGCAGTTTACATATTTAATGGGCTTTGTCCCAGACGTGCTTTGAAGCTACGCCATGAATGGGCTTGGGGCTGCTTCCCAGGCTTCGTTCTTCTAATAGGAAGCGACTTCGAATTTTACCACACCAGCAAGTCCTGTAACAGCCACTCACATTATTGTGGCAGTGTTCCACGTTTCAGAGCATCCACTTCATCACAGACTCTTGGACAGTTTCAAATGGTCAACTCACACACAGTTTAAAACCAAACCAACCCAAAAACCTGTGGAAAAGGGGTGAGAAAGCGTGACCCTAGTCTGGCAGGTTACAGCCTTCCTCAGTAAAGTACTAGCTAGAGAAAACTATTTTTGAAACTGGAAGGATTTAGAATGCTGTAAAACCATATCCAGAAAGTGAAGAGAACAAAGCACAAGAAGCTAGCCATGCACTTAGTGAGGACCTGCATGACTTTCTAACCATTACTTTGCACCACTTGCTCACATAAATCACAAACAGCTTTGACAGGAAAACTTTAAAGTATGAAAATAAAGAAAAGAATTATATTAGTTCTGAGCATTCCTGAGGGTTTTTTTTTTTCAGAGGAAGTCTTACTGCAGTGAAGGTCAAATCCTAATTATAACAATATTCTGAAACAAAACAAAACAAAAGGCCTATGCAGACATGTGGAAATTACATCAAGACGTTATCATATTCCCTAAGAATTTTCACAAAAGAAATACTACGATTTCCAGCCCTCAGAAATGAAGAATAGATGTCACAATTTTCACACAAAGAAATTTAAACAACTGTATTATCTAGATCTTCTCCCATGGTGGGAAGGAAGGAAGGATCACCATGCACCCGAGGTACGTTGGCGCTATTATCCTCTATAAAAATAACCCTCGGAATTTTCTCTACCCACAGAACCTCTGCTTGGCAAAGGCAGACGCAGTGTCTGTCATCATCACCAGCAACGGTGCAGAAGCAGAGACCTAAACCTGTTGAGCTGTTTCTCCGTGTCCGCACCGTAAACCCGTGGCAGCCGGACCCCCCTGAAGTCCCTCGGTACAGCCGCAGCTCTCACCAGTTACCACGGCCCCAGCAGGGCGTGGCACTGGGAGCCACGCTGCCCTCATCAAGTCGCCAGCCCCTCCTGCTCACGCTACACCGGGCATCCTTCATCCCCAGTTACCGCACTTCCTATCTGCTGCTCGCTGTTTCTTTTGGGATAGGAAGGGAATACATTTAACCGGTCAACAAACCAGAAGTCTTTTTGCATTTTAACATGGCAATCCCTGGGGTTATCTCGCTGAGTGAGAGAGAATAACAACACTCTTCTGGGACGGGCTTGGTGCCTCAGCCAGCTTCTCTGTCCTGCCTTCCTCCTGAGTCACTCTCGGATCCCCCAGGCTGCTCCACAGCTGGGTGTCAGATTATTTTGGCTGCGAGTCCTGCTCGCACAGTTGGTACCACCTGCTGTAAATTCTTCAGCCCTTGTTATCTCTGCAGCAGCTCTTGGCCTTTCAAAAGCTAATTCAGTGAAGAAAGAGGAAGGGACAGTTTGTGCTTGATGTTTGAACTGCAAATTTGTTTTCCAGAAACTCTTCAGACTGATAGTTTTGATTATATTTTAAGGACTCACAGCGTGACACAATGAACTATCAACTCCCGCTGCTGCTATCATTTAAAGGCAGCCAAACTCTGTGCTCTTAAGCTGGGTGACCAGTGGTACAAATCCAGCCTCACGCCAGAGACCGCAATGGAACTCGTTCACCCGCGGGTGACAGAGCTCCTCTGAGGTGGCGTAAACAAGAGAAGTCTGCTGTGCTCTTCCTCTAGACAAACCCCCAGCCAGGAGGCACAAGGTAGGTTCCAGTATTTTTCTGTTTACCCCGCTACTCACAACAGTCAGCACTTTGAGAAACAAACACGGTGCTTAGCACTGAGGATGCCGTCAGTCAAGCAACGAGGGGCGTAATCGAAATGCTAGTTACAGAAACAGCGGAATTTACATTCTTGTATTTAAACAAGACTTAAAGTCACTGTAACTGCCAGACCTGAACGCTCCCCAGGAAAGAGCCAGTTTAACATCACGAGGTGCATTTGGATCGCTGCCGCCCGGAGCTGTGGGTCTGGATCCAGGCGAGCCTCAGAGATGCTGATGCTCGTTACAGCTGAACAAAAAGCGGAGTTCAGGCCTAGAGCCGAATTTCCCGAGTCAAACCCACTGCTAATGCAAAAATAGATCTGACCAGGTCACAGCTAAAGAAAGTTCTACACTCACTTTGCTGTACAGGTAAGCGGACTATTTTTACTGCCGTGTGGTCTTTTTGCAGGGTCAGACACTGAACAAACAACTATGTTCGGGGCATCTTTAACCTGGTAGAAAAAATAGCAAGTTTGTGCTATTATGAGAAAACTGAGCAGTTGTTTTCTACCTTGCCTTTCCCTTACCCACCACCCTGCCCGAGGTGAAAGCTTAAAATCCAAAGTACTGAGACATGGAAAGGACTGAGACTTTTCCTCTTCTCCGCAAAATAAGCATTTTTCTACTTCTCCTCTCTCGGTTTTACGTGTATCTAGAGACGCCCTAGTTCAAAATCTTTCCCTGCCTAAATCGGTGCGTCTTTAAAACTTCTTAAGGAATTTAATAGGCCTGGAAACTCTTAGCAGGCTACTAAATCTCCCTATAAATCCTGGCAAATTCCCAGCCTGCCCATTCTCACAGGGATACATGGCCTAATTACAGATCCATTAAACACTGAGAGATCAAAAGGGTCCACTTCAGCTCTGAAATTATTTGATCCGCCTTATACTAATAGCTTCTAGTGAAACAGAGAAGAGTGAAAAAGGACAAAGCCAACAGAAGAATAAAGTGGAAACAGGATCAAAGGGTAGGTAAACTGAAAACATGAGAAAAGTAAATGGCACTTGAAAAAGACTGAGCAGTAAGAGCAAGAACACTCTGAGATAAAGGGGGGAGCTACAGCTAAAGGGGAAACAGAATCCAGCGTGCCTGGTGACGCTCTCTCTCAGCCAAGGGCAGGTACCTGAAGCAGAGACGGAAGAGGCTGATGTCGCACCAACTCTCCAGGTCCCAAAGGTGAGGGAGCAGCCCTGGCAGTGCCATTCAGCAGGGCCACAGCCCATTGTGAGCTGCTCTCACCGCAGGCCTCCCCCAAGCAGTGGCATGATGAAACGTTTCAAGCTGAATGCTGAGCAGGTCTTTGTTTTTATTATGTGCGCATAGTTTCATGTGTGCTCAGACACCTGCAGCTGTGCTTTATGAGACTAAATAGCACACACAGCCACTTAACAAAAGGGCCCAGGTTCTCAGGGCAGCGAGATGTCCCAGGTCTCGATGTCACTGCTAAAGCCACCAGAAGCTTTGCCACAGGCTGAAGTGAAGGCAGGACGAGTCCTCACTGAGACAATCAATAGAGATTGAGTCTTGCGTTTTCAGATTCACGCATACAGAAGTTTTGCCCTTGTACATGGAGAGCTAAATTAATACAAACCATTAGAAAAACGATTCGTTTTCTCTCTCAGATCCGCTATTTAATGTGACCTAAGAAGGATGGTTTGGAAGAGGACAGCTCTCGCTGCTCTGACAGGCCAGAGTCTCTTTTCTCCCCATTTTCAGTACAATACTCATGCTATGCAAGCCTTGTGCTTTGCCATTCGAGATTAAGAAAAGACCAAAAAGAGACATTGAAGTCATGGACTTTGTTCAAATTATCTCATTGTCCGGGGACGTGGAGCCAGCTAATCTGTGACATTGAAACAGAACTTATTTTTCTTGTAGACTGTTTGCTTATGTCATTTGGATGGCGAACAGAAGCTCCGCTCGAGGGTGCAAGCGGCAAGAAAGACCAGAAAAATGGGACAATTGATTTGTTGCTATACCAGGCAAGGTGGTGTAACTTTGTGTTTTGTTAAGCTGTGGCTGGTTGTTTGCCAGCGACCTAAACATTACTTCGGAATATTTTTAATCTGTCATCCTAAATTTAGATGTTTCTTTGCTCTCATTTTGAATACCTTCCAGCCTTAGTAATCTTCTTGATTGTAACTGTACTCAACACTCAGAGCAAACATGGCCTTTAGTGTTCAGCATGTTTATTAGGCTTGCGGGACGTCAGTGGCTTCTTGTTTTAACAGAATATGACAATGAAAAGAATCGCACCCTTGGGCACGGTGTAACCTGATTAGTGGCCGTACCAGTCTTGACATTTTCCATCCTACTGAGAAAATACATACTTTGGGATCTGTTCTTCAAAGAGTT
>WEIS01048578.1:2943-32803 GCA_013389965.1 Todus mexicanus
CAGAAATATTGCCAAGAACAGGCAACGAGCAGTCTGCAGAAGCACCTCTGACTACACATCAAGTGAACACACTCAGCTTGTGGAAAGGTGTTTTTGCCAACTGCGAGTGCGTAAGAGCTGAAGAGTTGGCAGCTTCCTAAAGAAATTTCTAAAGAATTTTTCAGTGGGCTTTAAATTGCTTTAAAGGAAAGAAATATACAAATATGTATATATACAATATTTTACCAAACATCTTCCTTTTTCTCTGAGCAAGTGTGTCTACAGCACCCAGTGGGGATAAAAGCAACACGTGACACCCAGGGTTACAGTTAAAGCCTGCATCTATCCCATTACAGCACATCATCAAGGAGCTGCAGTATTCTACACAGCAGATCATATATATATCTGTTATTTATAACAGGTTTGTAGTCTGTCATATAGATTATACTGGTTTATACTGTTCAAATTATACTGAATAATGAAAAACTGCTCCAGAGTTGGTGTAATCAGTTCCCCTCGCGTCTAAATGGGTGCAATTGCTCTGTAGAGTGCAAGCTAAGGTTTACACAGCTGATAAAACCAAGAAGTTCTTTAACAAGCACAAAGCACTTGAAAGGAACTGAAGCCTCAGAGCTCCAAACAGCATCATATCCTCACATCTAAAGGCTGTTGTTCTCTGGAGCAACAGTTTTCCTTAGAAGCCTCCAGTAGATAGTCATTTAGCTCCTGTATTTTTAGGGGTCTATGAACCCTTCCTATATAGAAGCTGAACTGGTCCCCTCTCAATATTATCTTCCCTTCTGACATCTTTTTCTGCTGCAAAGCCCGTGTTTCTGTGGGTATCTGAGACCACAAGGACCTTCAGTAAAAATGGAAGTCCTTGGGCTCTTCACAAGCTACCCAGGATATCACACACCACTCATACAAGATGGTCAACAGCTCCCTTAGCATTTCATTTTAGAGGCTTCAACACACCCTTCTGTGGCTGAAAAGGGTTGCAGACTCATGAGGACATCTCATCTTGTCTGCAAAGCCACTCTGCCCTCAGGATAACATTAGTCTTATGACCAAACTTCTGTTCATCTCGGCTGGAAGGAACAGTACTTGCAAGTCATTGATGTGGGAAATCCTCTGCAGGCTCAGGTCAAATTCGCAGTATCTCAGCTCTGCCGTGGACTGGCAAAGGATGTCACGAACATCTGCTGCTTTTACCTATATAACAAGAAAAAGGGGAAGTGTATAAACTTTTCTTGCAAGTTTTGAGACATTATGAGACCCGGTTGTTGCTATTTCCAAATACAGAGTGATTAAAGTGCCTAAGCATATGCAACATATTCATTATCTATTTTTTTATCCTGAGTAAATTTAGACTGATTTCTTTTACATTGTTCAGGTAAGATGGATTCAACTATAGAACTGGCTCTTTGGAGACAGCAGGAGTTTTCCTGTGATGCCAGTAAGCACATTTGCTCCCTAATGCTCCAACCAGATGGCTCAGAGGACACTGGTGCTACTGTAAAAGTCCCTCTCACACTGGTAGCCTGTGGATTAGAAACTGAGTGAATGTAAAACACAAAAAAACCCCCAAAATATAAAACTAACACTGAATTAACAAGCCATTGGCAATACCTGTCAAGATTAGAATATTCATCTTTAACATAACTGCCTCTAAAGATGAAATACTTCAGTTATACAAGAAACAAGAAAATATGATAATTTTCTGTCACACTTGGATGCTTCACTTAGCACAGTGATGAATCAAAATAATTGGCTGGTCCAGCATTTTGTACGACACTAAATACGGTGCTGGATCTATTGATCCTTTACATGAACAGCGCTTTGAACCTCGAGCGAGTGCCTTTTTGCATCTGCTTGCTTCTTGCATTTTAAATTGAAGGAGGGAAACACATTTAAATGTCATATTCTGCCAGGAGAGCTGCTTCTCCCCACACTTTTTTTTTGTTCATCTTTACCATGACAAGTGTTAGTACTCAGGCTGGGTTTCTCTCATCATTTCAGTTACCAGTGGTGGCCTGGAGAACTTTTCAACACATGGGAAAAATTTTCAGGAGGTTGGATGGAAAGATTGCTGAATTATTTAACGCCCCCAGCTACAGAAAGCCTTTAGAGGGTTAGTAGAGGCCTTTAAAGTAGTTTAGAGGTTAGATTGCTGGCTGCTGGCAACCCAGTACTGAATCCTCTCAGCTCAGTGTTCTTCCTGTAAAAAATGTGCTCCTAAAGGACCTTTTCTGTCCAGTTTCATTCGAGCTCTGACATGCTTCAGCTCTGCTCAGTCCCAGCAGTGGTGCTTGTAGACAGGCAACGCTCCAGCCAAGCATCCTGAGTTTTGACAGGATTTGGGTCCTCATCCCAAGCTCCAGCGAGCACTGTGGAGTGATGCTCATTGCACTCCTTCTGTACCGTGGAGACCTCCCGGTACTTTATATGTGTGAGTAGAGATGACTGCTTCTGACTGTGGATTTTTGATGTGTTAGGACCTCATCAAAAGGAGGAGATGAAAGCAAAATGGCCTCTGAAAGCTTTGATTTTCCAGGTGAAATTTCCATAGCAATCACAGAGGGGAGAAACTGCTGTATTTGAAAATCTAGTTTGGGGATAATTAAATGCATTGTCAAATAAGCACCGTAAGAAGCAGGAAAATTTATGCCAACAGTATTTTAGAATTCCCTGGCCAGAACCAGAGAAGAGTAACATGCCTGTAACAACACTGCAAAAGAGGAGGGTATTGATTACATTAACAGGGAATGAGATTGTGCAGCTGTACAGACTTCACTCTGAATATCTTACAAAGGACTTAGAATCCAGCCAGATAATGTTCATGCTTTAATTTTCATCCAGCTCTGAATTTAAAGTATCTTTCTCTCAGAAAGAAAATTAAAGGATTTCAAACACACAGTTTGATTCCCAGAACTAACAAGATAAAACTCCTGACTGGAGGTAAAAAAAACCCCAATGCATTAAATCAATAGGAAAGTTTCATTCGAAAACTTTGATATCAAATCAAGATTTGATACTTCTGCGAGTCTCTCACGTTGGAGACATCTCAGCCAGAGATGCTGTCTTTCTCTGGAAACTTGAGTCTAACTGTGTCAAAAGAAAGATCTGCAGATTAAGGAGATGGGAAAAGCCATCATCCAGACAAAGCAAGAGCACAGGCTTCTCTTGGGAATTACTTTAGGACATACCACTGCTGTGTTAGATGTTGATTCTGACACTAGATCTTCCCCAAAAATCTCATTTTCCTCTTCTTACACATCCTCTACCACCTCTGGTACTGCTGATCCTGCTCATCCTCTACCTGCAAATATACCTTTGCTCACCTCGAGTCAGTCGCATGCATGTGCAGTAGCGCCGTAAGAGGTCCCTGGATCATCGCAGAATCACAGAATTAACAAGGTTGGAAAAGACCATAGAGATCATCAAGTCCAACCTGAAACCTACTACCTAGACTATCACCAACCTATTACCCAATATTATCTCATAATCTAAATCTTGTCCCTGAGCACATCATCCAACCTCTTCTTGAACACCTCTAATGATGGTGACTCCACCACCTCCCTGGGTAGCCTATTCCAATGGGGAATCACTCTCTCTGTAAAAAAGTTCTTCCTAATATCTAGCCTAGACCTTCCCTGACGCATTTTAAGACTGTGTGCTCTTGTCCTGTCATTGGTAGTCTGAGAGAAGAGACCAGCCCNGCAGCTTCTAGTAACACTGATAGCCTTTGCATCCTCCTGAGCCATTGGTTACAGACAGCATGAGTCAGTCGGCCTCTACTGCCACAGCTGCTTCAGAAAAACAGTGACAGAATTTAATGTCACAGATCAAAACTGAAAAAAAACCCCCACCAAACCAAAACAACCCAAAACAACCAATCAACAGCAACAACAACAACAAAAAACTAAACTAACCCCCCCAAAACTTTAGATGTTTGACAGCCAGGCACAAGGGAGAGGGCAGAAGATGACACTGCTGGAAAGAAAATGATTAAGTATGAGGGATTCTCAGTAATATCCATTCTGCTCTTTGCAGCCCCCCGCTCCTTTCCGATTACAACAGCGTAACATCGATTTCTGGGCATTACTCCATGGGATGAGAAAGCTGTGAAAGACTGTGCATCATGCAAGAAAAATGCGGGGTTTTAAACAGAGTGTGCTAATCACATCCGTCCGTTGTACTGTGAGCTCTCCAGCGAGGTGGCGAGAGAACTGGCAGATGATTAGCTGTGGGGTCTTTTCTAAACTCTGCGTCACAGGCTCATCTTCAGCCTTTCAGGTGGTGGGAATCCACCCAGAAACCTCTCAGCAGCAGCTCTCAATCATCTTAACCAGCAGGTGAACCCAGCAGCTCTCCTGAATCAAGACCTGGAAAGCTGCAGCTGACCCTCCCATGACATTGGTGCATGCTCTGGGGCCTTCTATCCTCCCAATACTGTGATGAGCGAGGGGAAGGAGCGTCACAGTGATAAAATATTCTTATTGTGACACCAACTAGACTGTCCAGTCTGCACAGCAACCCAGTGTTCCAGCAGCAGCAGGTTTCAATGGCCCCTGCGAAGAATAACAAGAAAAGTTCATTCTTTGCAATAACACAACAGGAAGTGAGGAGACTTTTCGATCTAAGTAACGGAGCCCCTAGGTTAATGGAGATTAACGGCAAAGAGGTTTATTAAGCGTGAATAATTTCCTACTTATTGTCCACAAACGCATTAGAGTGTGCTTTTCTTTTCTTTTTTGTAAGCCAAATGTGTAATTGGCATTATTAGTTTCCTCCTCCTCTCTCCCTCTCCTTTAGTTTTTAATTAGAGCATAGAGGGGGAAATGCATATTCAATACGAAGCAGAACTGGGGAGGGAGAATAATAATTCTGACTGTTTCAATTATTCTACCTAAGATGAGCCAGATTTCTGTAACAGCTCAGCCTCCACAGTCAACACCGGATCTGAGCTGAGGCCAGTACATGGTGTGCTCTGCCGGGGCTGAAGCACTCAAGAGATCCGGCCTTCGCCCAAGTGCAGGGTGGGTGCAGGGCTCTGCCTTGGTTTGATCCCAGTGATGGAGCCAGACTCTTTCAAGCCATTGGCCTCACTTGGAAGTTGTGTCTCTGGAAAAAGAAAACTTCCCATCAGCAAGGCACTGCTTTAGGTTGAATATCCCTTTCTTTGCAACTTCTTATTATTCAGAGTACTTTCAATGTTCTGAAGGGAACCATCCTCCAACTCCACATATCTGTCACCTTCAGACACTCTCCTTGATGTAGATGGATCTGTTTGCTCACCTTATTTGCTTTGTCTTGAACCTTTCTTTTTCTTTGTCTCTTAGTACTCTTCCAAGTTTGTTTCTCCCCAATCAATCTCTCATTCCCTTACCCAACATGCTGCAGACAGGGCATGCACACAGGCCAGTCTCTTGCCCCACACTGAACTACACTCACCAGCTCATATCATAAAACTATATGGGCGAGGGGCTTTCTCTACCTCCTTTTTCTTTCACCTCTAGTTGGGAAAAAAATTAAAAATTAGAGCTGAGAAATCTGCAATGACCTTTGAAAACATGTTTACTTTTCATAGATCAGCAAATGCTTAAGGAGTGTTTTTGTGAAGAATGCATTTAAGTGTAATTGTTATTCCTGAAGTAGCAGAAATATATTTCAGGTGGTGTGTAGTATTTGCAAAACAGTGTCACATGGGTATCTATGGAAACCACAAGATACAAATGTCATATCACCAGGGCTCCATCAGTTAATTCCATATCGGTTTACCAGCAGATTTACTCCAGTAATCCAAATGTTTAATTCCAGCTTGGTTTCATTGATAAACATGAATTTATGACAAACATTTTCACAAAGAAGGTGTTAAACTGACAATCATTTCCAGTCTGATCTCATAACCAGCAAGGTTTTCAAGGAGTGCATTGGGAAAGTAAGTTGGGAACATGCCAAGAAGGGTTTTGCACTGCTCTGATGCTTACTGTAACGCAGGAGGAGATGGACCTGATATTCCAGAACTGTAGAAGAAAGTTATGAGTGCAAAGCACTAACCTAAGCTCTATCTCCATTGCTGGCACAGGCAAGACCAGCCCCTCTGCCATTCCTGAAAAGGTAGCCAGAGGAGCCTACACAAGCAGAAACAAGCACACTCTTCCCATGACCTCCCCAGCCCGCTGGAGGTCCTGTGCACCGGTGTTTTAGAGCAGGGTGGTCGGTTGTATTCAGGAAATACACTTGACAAATGAATTTGTCTCAGCTGTGGATTCAGTGTGCACACAGCCCAAAGTCATTTCAGGGCCTGTCTCTAATTAAATGTAAGTGAATATGGGCATGGATTAGAGAAACCCAGACCTCCAAGGAGGATGAGAACTTGTAGTTTCTTCACAAGTTTAAATCTCTCCTTATTTTGCACAAGCCTGAACATCTTGTCAATCCTCTTAAGTACAAGCTTCTGAGACAGCATGCTCACAAGAGGTAGTTTATCTCAAGCACATAATTCGTTTTGAATGGTATTAATTCTTTCCCACAGAGAGTGCTGCAGCTGTTCCCACCTACTGATACCTGTGTGGACCACATCTCACTAGGGAAGAGGAGGATGTTATCCAGAGATGTGCTGAATGTCAGCTGCATTCCAGAACCCAGTGCTGCATTCTTTCCCTGCCATGACTGGCATAGCTAAAACTTTACTGGCAGAGCCCCAGAGCAACAGGTTTATATCAGCTTGATTTTAAAATCAGAGAACACACAAAATACCCTGTTGAACTTCAGGGTAGAAGTAGCAAAGGGCTGAGGGTTACAAAAAATGGGTTCAGTTACCTCAACCAGAAAACCTGGAAATGTTTTCCCTTGTTTGCTCCCTAGCTGTCTGCAGAAGTGCCACCTCCAGCCAGGGAGCAGCAGGGACAACTTTTCCAGCACAGGCAGAGTTGAGCATCCAGTCATACTACAGGGAAGAAAGGTTGTTGGTGTCCCTATTCCCTGTATGCAAAAGGGGAGGGGAATCACCAAAACCTGCAACTCATTCACTTCGCTTGCTGTCAGAGACGGAGACATTTGACTTTAAAAAGCAATAACGAAGAGAAAAAGAACCCAGCATACGCTACTCCCTAGAAACCAATAAGTTGCATCTTCTATCTATTATATGCAAGCTCCGTGTGACAGAAAAGCTTAATGTCAGAGCTTTAGAAAAGACCTTTTCCCCAATGCAAATGCAAGAAAGTAAAGAGTCAGGATTTCTGCTAACTCAAACCAGGCTTGAAAGAGTCCCCAATCTGCTGATGGCTCTCAGGCAGTCCCAAGGTTTTTATCTCTTTGGGAGTTAGTCTGTGAAACCTGGCTTTTGCTTTCACCACTCTCAAACACAACTGGTCCTTGTAAAAGCACAGGTGCACTGCGACATTTTGGGAGGTTGTGTCAGCACAAGTCTGTAGGTACTTCTAACACAGCCAAAATACTTTCAGTTCAGAGTAGGAGCATGAGAAGGGAAGAAACATGGGCCTGGTAACACCTCCTTACTCAGCTTGGTGCTGCAGGGAAGGCAATCAGTTTGTCCTACCATTCATTTCCAGTTATTACCTCACATCAAAGATCTACTTTTGAAGACAGTTTTCTGCTTTAAAAAGAAACGGCTGCCCAAATCAGAAATCTGTTACCTCTACTAAAAACAGCTAAAGACTGATGCTGGTAGGCCTGTGGGAAGTTCTTATGCCTCACAGCAATGACATTTAGGGATGTGGCACAGCAAATACTGGGAGCACTCGGGTAAACAGAGCCGATTTGTTACACTGCATCTGTGCAGCTAAGCCAGATAAAGGCTACGCTTCAGAAGATGGTATCTTCTACTATCCCTTGGATGTTTATTGTCCCAATCCAATTTAATTCATCCATTTGATTTGTAAATGGAAAAAGCCTGCAGATTTTGTAAATAAGTAGCGTTTATCCAGGCGAAAGTAAAAGTCCTCATTTTGTGTAATAAAAGGCTTAAAAGCATAAGCAAAATGTAATGCAATAGGGAAGCCTACCAAACCCAGACATTACTGATGTGCAAGGCGCTTAGAAAGTTAGACATCTCTGCGACTTTGTACAGACAAAATGCCATTCATCATACCATTAAAGTCTAATGAGTACGAAGGCAACTTCAAAAATGCCAGAGCACGTACATGGTCTTGATATGTTGCTCTTTGAAGATAGCTTTTGATGCTTTTCTAAACAGAATAATTTTTCCGCATAGTATTTGATGTTGATGTGCAAAACAACCACGACATTAAAAGTCTCAGAGGCTTAGTATTAAGAAGAATTCCTCTGCCAGTGACCCTCTGATATTCTGCAGGTGATTGAAGAACACAAAAGAAATCAGGTAACTCCCTCCACCCCATTCTTCAGCCACAGACCCTCTTCTAAAACATACTTAATTGCATACATTCAGTCTTTAGTCTACCTCCCCAGCTGGGCATATATTTAAATATTGTTCTCCTTCACCTCTCATATTGCAGGAACACCCAGTCATTACAGCACCACCATATGATGGAGACACATTAATTCATGTCCCTGCTTTGCAGATTTCATGTGTCATCTCAGACACATCCCACAGCCTCACAGGCAGAGTCAGGACTGGCCTTAATTTCAAAAAATGGTTATTATTGGTTCTGTGAGCATTTGTTTTGCCCAGTGTGGGCTGTGGGGGCCTGCCAGTGCATCTGCTGGCTGGATCCCATGGGGAAACGCTGCATATGGCACATTCTGATTTGAATACCTTAATGGCAAGGAGTAGATATCTTTTCCAGATACAGAAGGGGCCTTTCAAGGTAACTTGTTTTCACATAAGGCTCCCAGCCTCTCTTTGGAGAAGCAGGGAGTCACATCCAGGACCCCCAGTTCCCAAAGCATGGCATGAAGCACAGGGAAAGGGCTGCTCCAAGGCAGAACTGCTGGGAAGCTCACAGTCATTCATTAGAGCATTCCCAGCACAGTTTGGTTTTGCAGACTGGTGCCAGTCAATGCATCCCACCTAGCAAGCATCCCTCCCTGAATACAAGCCCCCAGTACACCTGGATGGGAAAACACACTGCTCTCTGAGCTCACCTCATACACACCTATCTCCACATTGCCAATCTCTTTCCCTTTCATTAGCAACTTCTTCATCACAGTTTGCCCTTTCACTCTCTTAACTGTGCCACACACACCTCTGTGGTGCTCCCCTCCCCCTCTCACACTGCTCTCCAAAAAGGAAGGGCCCAGGCCACACATTTCTGGCTCAGTCCTAAGCATTAGGGCTCCAAATCCAGCCTCTTCTCCAGGAATGGAGCTAAGCATTCCCTGCTGAGCATCACCACCTGCAGCCCAGCCCAGCTGGACCACAGCTCCCTGGGCTGCTCACGAGGAATAATGGCCATAAAAGCTTCAAGAGCAGCAAGCTGGAATACTTGATGGATAGCCCTCTTCACTGCTTTGGCCTCTGTGGCATCACAGTGGAGATGAGAATGGTGATCTCATATTATATATATGATGACTCAACTGATGAAGTTAACCCAGCCCCAGGCTATTAGCACAGAAGGTTTAACATCTTCACCAGGGCTATAACTGATGATGACAGCAGGGCTGCATTTGTGTCCTTTAACACCACAGGGGTAGCGTAAGACCCAAACTCTGCAGAAACTGTATTTGAGTGGCTATTTTCATAGTGCAAATTCAAATGAAGTCCTGACTGTCAGCGCGGGGGGATCTTCTCATGGATTTCTGCAAAAGAAAACCAGAGTGCTCTTCCAAGGGAGCAATAAAGTTACCTGGTGTCACATGCTGACTATGTTGCATACTAAAGGAAGGTGAAGAGTAAAGCCCCTGTTGGCTCTTTAATCTGATCTAGAGCTCTGTTTCATATTAATCACTCTTAAAAAGCAGAAGGACTAAGGACTGCCACAGACCTCCTCTAGCGAATCTTTCCTCTGAACACCATTGCCTCCAGACCACTGGTGAGGTCAGCCACTCCTGGAAGGGGTGACAGGCAAATTCTGTGGCTAATTAGAGCACAGCCTTCTTCATGTGCAGTTTGAGCTAATCTGGTGCACTACAAACACAGCCATGTGGTTCCCCAGCTTTCATGTCAGTGGAAGAGGTGGCTGTGGCAACACTGCAACTGTCTTAAGAGAACAGTTCATAACTAGCAGAGAATTTTAGCACTAGTATTAAAAAAATATATATCTTTCCACTCTCTAGAGCTTACAGTATGAGAAAATACTGTGGTTACATGTATTAACACTCAAGACAAGCCCCAAATGCGATCAGGTCTTATCTTCTATTTGAGTTACCTTTCAGTCACCTTGAGCTGCTTCAGAAATGCATTGGTTTGGGGATTTTCAACTGGCAGGAAAAGAGAAACGGATTTCGTTAAAAGCCTACAGCAAAGCCACGTTCATTTTGTATTTAAAGTTAAACTTTCCATGTCTTTGTTTTTAAAGTAATGTTTCCAAAAGTTACTTTCCCCCTAAGTGTTGGAGGTTTTTTTCCTTTGTTTTGTATCAATCACTGTCTTGTTATACCACTGGGATCAAAATCTAGTATTTCCTTTTTCTTTTAAGACAGTGGACTGGTATCTGGAGAACGGCTCTTTTTGCAGAAAGAGCCCTGCTGGGTACAGGTACCTTCCTGGCCACACATGGAGTAACATCACCACCACCACCACCACCTACACACGCACAGTAGCTGATTTTCCTGGTCATCAGCACCTCCTGGGGCTTTCCCCAAGTCATATTATTCTGGCAGAGAATGATTTAGAGAGGGGGAAAAAATTAACCAGCAGCATATGCAAATAAGCACACTGTTTGCAGACCCATATAACACTCCAAAGCACCATGTTATAAACCAGTGACCTTGTGACAACAGCACCACACTGAAGTGCCAAAAGCCCCTCACAGGACCTAACAAATGGCAGCTTGGATTTATTCCGTGCAAAGTAGGCTAAAGATTGAACTTTACTGTGCACAGTGAGCATCTTGTCTCCGCCATTACCATACACATCATACAGACACCCCTGTTGCAGTTTGGCAAAGTCTGCTACCAAAAGCTACTTAACAATGTTACAATATGAGGGTGGAAGGACGGAGAGCACTCAGAAAGCAAGGAGTAGAATGAAACTGTCAGTCTTCCCCAGAGAGAGGAACCTCAAGGTTCCCTACAAGATCACGTGTTTAATATATTTCCTGAGGGGCTGGAAGGAAAGCAATGAGCAGCAAGGCAGCAACACTTGGAGGTGACACTGCTGTTCAGACCTGTCCAGATCTCTGCTCTGCCTAATGTTGTCTGGTCTGCTGCAGTTAAACTGACTACCCAAAATTACAGCCCTTCCCTGTTACTGCTAGTGAAGCCCATTTCTGTGAGCTCCATGCCACCCTCTTCAAGGGAGAGGGAAAGCCTCGGCAAGGCTGGGAGAATGTAACAGAAGAGCAGGGACCATAGCTTCAAACACCAGGATTTTAGTACTTAATACTTACAAAGTGGTAATAGATTTTTTAGTTCCGTTCTTTAAAAGAAAGTATTCTTAGGAGAACATTTTCTCTACCGCTCCCATATATGATCTTCTAAAACCCAACAGACACTCACACATAAGCATTTTTCTACCTTTGGCTCCTTAAGAGGAAAAATCCACACAAATAAAACAGTTGCATTCATACATTAAATATGATGAAACACAAAGCACATATGAGATGTCTGTGAAATATTTATGTGCACATTTATTTTCTTGTAAATACTTTCTCCATTAAGATTCTGGCTTGGTCCTTTGTATAAGATGCAGTTTTGCCTGTGAAGTGCAGCCAGTGGAGAATGCAAATATAATTTTTCTCTTAGTTAAGAGGAAGACAATGATGCCTGATACATCAATGAAATTTCAGTCTGTGTTAGCACCACTGATGGAACAGGAAATTGGATTCCACTGGCTAATCCATTGTTAATGATTTCACTTCATAAATACACTTAGTCTTCATTATAACTTCTTACTGTTGGAAATAGTTTAAGCTTTGGGGAAAATATTCTTGGAAGAATCAATTATCAGCACGGCACCTTTGAATATTTTGATTTATTGATTTCTCACAGGTAAGAGACCTCAAACTGGGCCTTGGCTGGAAGACATCAAATGAGGGTCATTGCCTCAGCCTCCCAGCAGCAAACAAGGCAAGCTTGCACAGGTTTAAATCACAGCTATGGGAAGGGCTCAGCGCACTGCAATTTCACAGAATGGAGACTCTTGATTATCTTCATTAGTTCTGAGCAGCACAGATTTGGGCTGCACCACAAACTCCTCATAGCAACGCGGTCTCTGAGCAAAACCCCTGTACCAGGGACCTGCACCAGCAGGACGCAGGCAATGATGCGATACCACAGCATAGATGTACCTAGACATGGGTTATTAATCTTCTCTGGTCTTCTTCCTTGGCTCTAACTTGAAGGCCTCTATTCCTGTTCTTCATCTCAAACATTGTTCAGGCTGACAAGATTTGTCCCAGCAGTAAGCTCTGTACATGTGCTTATAGCTATATTTTAGACATATGTTAAACAGAAGAATGTCTGAGCAGTGAGTCAGGACCTCACCACACTTCCCACTAAACATCGCACCATAGTAAAGGACCTGTTCCTCCCTACTGCACTTCTGTGTCTCAACAGGCTGCCAGACATTCACAGCAGTAAAGTATCATCTCTAAAGAACAGAGGGAAGGTCTTCAGAGGGCTACTATCTCCCTAGAAGAGGTAGCCTCTTGTAATACGAGCCTGAGAGAAGTGTAAGCTCTTCTAGTCAACTGAAAAAAAAGAAGATACCAGGGCATCATGGGAGATCTAATCTACAAATTAAACAAGCTAACCAAAGGTGCAAACGTTTGGGTGATGAGAGAGCTTATTGAACAGCCAGAGAAGACTTTAAGGTAAGTTCTGTACTAGACGGAAAATAGAACTGCCCGGGAATATGGTTTATAAACAGGTATTAACCCCTAAGGTTTTGTTCTGGTCAGTGCCTGTTGAGATCCACCCCCCAGGTTTGTACTGGTTCCTACCAAGAATAAGCCTACATGCTGGAAGTACTTAAAGGGAAAAGTAGGTAATATATAGCACAGTATTTTCAAGCACAAAATAAAGTTTTGTGTTTCCTACCAAGCTCCACAGGAGATTTTTCGCTGTTATGCATTACTTGAATTTCAGAATGGTCCAAGTAAACGCATCACAAATAGCAAAGGAAATGTGTTTCAATAACACAGGTGTCCACATGAATATATGTATGAATCCTGGCATGTATTTTTATTTTTCTAAGAATTGAAAAGTTGCCCTCTGGCATCTCTCATTGTTGTTTGCTGTAAATCTCAGATGAAAATGCAAACAAGAAAGGACACAAAACTCCTTGGTAATCCTGATGAAACACTGCATGAGCCTCGAAGGCTGAGATTACCAAAATCTGCCTGAAGCATCCTTATGCCAATAATTAAACAACAGCTGGACAGCCTGCAATTCTGGAGTGTCATTCAAAGTGGACATCTCGGGTAGAGATGACTCACACAAAGAGTTATCCAACTAAATGCATGATATTCATTAGATTTCATCCACACATGCTTCCTGTTCCTCTATCACAACCACCCTCTTCTGTCCTAGCCTCTGTCTTCTTGTCTCTGTCATCTTACTGCCCCAGGATGTGTTTAAAAGCTGTATAGATGTGGTTCTTAAGTACATGGTTTAGTTGTGGACTTGGTAGAGTAAGGTAAATGGTTGGACTTGATGACCTTAAAGGTCTTCTCCAACCTGAACGATTTCATGATTCTCAGCCCCTCTCAATCTAACAGAGAGTGAGCTGCAAGGTTCGTAGGCCATGTCCATCTAATAAGTTCGGTTTTGTTTTCTGTGCTTGTTGCTCCCTGCATTAAGGACATTATGCTCTAGATGGATCTCTCATTTGCTTCTTTCAACACTCTGTGTATTGTGTTTGCATTCATTAGTCAGAACATGGTATCTGAGTGAGATGGAAGTATTTTAAAACCACCTTAACAGTTGAACTATTCATTTGATGATTTGGAAAGAAGTAGTGGTCTAAGTCTGCCCAAAGACCATCAAATGCCCTGATTATAAAACAGCATTTGGATTCCCCATGGAAAGATTAATCTGATGAAAATATTCATGGCAATGAGGCCACTGACACCATATACACACAACTCTACATTCAGCCTAATTTCAGCCCCTTGAATCTGGAGTATTCTGGATGCTAAACCATTCTGCCAGAAAAATGCTCCCCTTCCAACAGGCCAATGACTACACTTGGTCACATTTTATTCTTCTTTGGCAATTTTCTGTTCTGTGTAACTTTTGCAATACTACCAGTGGTTCAAGAGAAACTGTATTTGTTTGAGCAATGGCCATGACTTTGTCCCCTTCTCAGAATTTTACCTTTACTGGGATAGAGTCTAGGAATGGACTTCAACTCACAGGCTTTTGCAAACAAACCAATGCTCACTCTACCTGCTCTCCAAGATTGCAATTTGCTCACCTGGGTGATGTTTCCACTGATGTAACCAGGGTTCGAATGTCAGAAAAAAAAGGGTAAGCACTTATCTTCTATCATCCTTCCTGAACTGTACTGAAGATGTGGTGCAAATGGCATAGAAGCAGATGACACAAAAAGAAACCTGAATTTTTTAAAAGCAAACACTACATCTAATACAAACCACAGATTTTAGCCATAAACAACACTGAAATGCCTGGTTCCTTGAGGAATCAGACCATAGATAAAAATCTCTTAAGATATACAAGCAAAATGGCCTCATTACCTGCATTTTGCTTTCTTATTCGTTTTACAGCTATTAACTTCTCTGACAGCGGTATTTGCTCAGATTAATTTTCAAGCAACAAAGAGCTAATGTACTCTCTCTGCCCTCATCAACTGGGCAACCACAGCTCCCAGGTCATGACTACCTCTTTACTCTGCTGCAGGGAATTGTGCTATAATGAAGAAAGGTCTTTCTCTGCAAAGATACAAAGAAGTGCACACTCAGGGAGCTTTACCAAATCACACAAACTTCCATTTTTGCTCTTAAAAAGCTTGTCTTCGACAGGACTTCTAGTCATTAAACAACTTGCTCTGCTCACTCCACAGAGTACGTTCTCTTTCTCCAAGCACTGCGTTTCTTCAAGGTGGAAACACCAACACTCCTACATTACCTAGCCACCCAGAGCCCCTCAGGGAACAGACTTTCCCCAGGCAAGCTTCCCATAATCGTCAAAGTTCTAATACATTCTTCAGCTGACCCCAGAGTGGACCCAGCCACTGAGCTCCTGCAGCTAGCAGTACAGGCAAATAGACCTCACTCACTGCCACTCTACCAAGAGGCAAACCTCCTCCTTCTGGCTACATATATCCCTTATCCTATTCTGGCCTAAATGAGCTCGTTAGCTTAATCATCATCCAGCCTATTTTAGCTGAAAAGGATTGGAAGCGATGACAGCTACAGAGTGTGAGAGCTGCTGTGGAGAGATAGCCATGAGGGGTAGAGGGCTAGAGGGCTAGAAGAGTACAGGATAAGCATGTCTGACTGAAAAGATGTGCAAAGTGCAGGTATCTACCTAAAGCTTGATCACCATGAGGTAGCACTGCTGCTGTACATTACCCTTAGACTAGCAACAGCAAAAGCATCCTGCCAGATTAGAAAAGTAAGATTGTTTTATTTTTATTATCTTTTTTTAAGCAAACACACTTTTTTCCCTGCACACGAGTGGCTCTGTGTGAAGCGGAAAGTTTCTGTGTGGCCACCTCTCATGGCACAAACAGCACCAGTAATGACGGCTTCTTTAATCCCAGCCTGGGCAGGGGAGCCTGCCCCGCCACCGAGAGTGCCCGTGGGAAGGGAGCATGGAGACAATATCAAGCAGTAAAGATCCGCACAAACAATTTAGCAGTACTTCAAACATCTCATTAATTTAATTTATAGGGAAAAGCTGTCAGCCTTAATTTTAGTTAAACGCTGAACCACAGGTGAACCTTGTGCCTGTGAAAACAGCCAAGAGAAAAGCCCGGCGTTTTCTCATCCAGTACTCTGTGGCCTTATTAACCCATGCCAGAAAGGTGGGAGAAAGGCAGCACAATAACTTCCTGGGAAGCCCAGGACTTCTCTAGGCAGTACCACATCTGCAAGCTCTGTGTTTGCAGCAGAAACATAATAGCAGCTGTGTTTCCATAATGCCAGAGATTGTGAAAAAGCAAAGCAGCCTCTGCTGAAGGCTGGAAGCTGCTCTGCCTGTGCTGGCTGGAGCACCAGCGCTCTGCTACATATGGCACTTGGACCTTGCAGTTTTTCCAGTTTCTCATTCGTGCCTAAGAACTGTCAGTTTGTAATTGCAGCACAGGTGGTATTACAGGAGCTTTAACACCTGCTGTACTGCCCTGTTAAACTCCTCGCATCTGTGTATATATTTTGATGGGCTCAGAGTGAGGACTGCATTTTTATTTTGCTGTTTGTTAAAGAAGAGACAAGGCATCGCTCAACTAGAAGTTTCCTGGGGTTGTTTTTTCACTCAGACAAGAATAACAAGCACTTCTCAAGGAGAGAGAGCTATAAGCTCTTACCAGAAAGTTACCTGTGGTCATGACTGGGTGTGATGGAGACCCAAGTTCTTCTCCCTCCAACCAGCTCTTGCTCTAACTCCCAGCAGTCTGGAGACATTCTCTGCTTGCAGATTTCATTTCCTCAGGTCATCCACTGAAAAAAAAGTGTGAACCTGACCAGGATGGACTAATGACAAACACACTATAAAAAGCACTTCTCCAGGGCAAAGCTTCTTTCTCAAGGTTGGGTCAGCAGGCAAACACCATCTAGGATCAAACTGGGAAGGATGCTCCGTGCTGCTGCCTCTCTGGTCAGGCTGTTGGTGCCAGAATGCTGCCAGTGCAGTGATTTCTGTGGCTGCCTCTGCTCCCTGATTCGTTTTGGACAAACTAGCTGGAACACAACCCCATGTCCAAACAACCATCCTGGTGCAAGATGTCCATGCCCCTGCCATGTGAAAAAAATACCTCTCCAAGCTTTCAGGGAGGCATGGCCTTTTCTCTGGGTTTGTGTGTGTTTCAGCATTTGAAGCAAGGAAAAAATCCAATATACTTCTCAAAAGTATGTGTTATGCCCAGCCAGGTTTAGCCAGACACTCACCTCACATGACCAACCTCGTGTGGGTGAGAGGCGAGCCCTGGTACAGGCAGTGGGGCAAGGACACAGCATGTACGCTCCCTGTCTCTCTTATGCTTTTCCCTGGCAGGGTCCTGCCAGCTCACACACCAAGGATTGAATGTAATATTCCCCCTACACTGGCACATAAAACCTCCCTCTGTATTTCAGCTGTACGTGTTTTTCACATCCTCCTTACTCGGTGCTTTGTTTTAAGATCGCATCCTCCACAGTCGTTTCATAGGATTCTATTCCTAGCTTCGGAGAGGGAAGGGAGAATCTAATAATATTGATGAATAACCAAGCTGCTGCTAAGAAGTCTGCCTTTTCTTTTATTTAAAAAATACCTGCTAGAAAAAGTAAAAAGGGTGTGTCACTGCAGACTGCAACAAATGTGGTAAGTGATAGATTAGGGGCCATGTCCCAGGCACATTGTTGACATCAGGGAAAGAAGACAGTGCTGTAGCTTCAAAGAGCAGGGACGGTCTAGAAAATAGAGCAAAACTGATGCCCTGAAAGGTGAACCCAGTTGAAAAGCACATTTGGCTTTTACTTTCCTTTGAACAAACACCCACTCATTTCCTGGGGTTGTCTTATTGGTTGAGATCCACTCACCGAAGTATGTCAGAACAAACAACGCTGGCAAGATGAGGCTTGCGATGACTTTCAGGCTGGTTGGCACGTGTCTTTCCATGTGATTTATGCTTACACCTGAGCCTTCCAATTGGAAAATACAGTGCCCAAAGTGCACAGGAACAAACCAACTTACATGCAGATCCAGGATAATGAATGCAATGGGTTTGCAAAAAGTTACTAAAGCAACAGGGGACCTGATAAAATGGCAATGGAAGGAAACAGCTGCTCAAAGGGATGGCGTCAGAGTTTGTGTAGAAGGAGGCGGGGGGGAAGCAATAAGGGGGAAATGTTATTAGATTGTAACTGATACCTTGGGGTGAATGCACAGCTCGCTTTTTATTATCTCCAGGAGCAGCATTCAATGCTTAGACTACAGCAGGGAGATAAAGGCAACAAAACAGGTCACTGCAGTTTTGACAAAATACACAGGTTGACGTGTAAATGTGGGGAACAGAACGATATGGAGAAGTGAGCCCCTGTGCTTCATTTGCCCACCTCAAGCCCCAGAGCACTACACTAACCCGTAGTGCTGTGGCTCTTCTCCACCAGCTCTTTCCCTCAAGGAGCTGTCTCATTCTGGGATGAGCCACAGTAATATCTTCCATGAATTTAGACAGCCATAAGGCTGCTGATGCAAGAGCTAACAGACTGGTTTCTCCTACAGGCACATAATTAACAAGGAAAATTAAGAAATTAGAGACTAATTTTTTTTCTCCACATTATTACTGTATTTCTATTAACTAATCTTCCTCCATCCGAAGCGAAAGGAAACTGCCCATCCACAAACCTCCTCCTCAATCGATGGGACTGTTGCACGTAGGGATAAACAGGACTTTGCTACATGTGTGTTTAGCAGATGGGTATTTATTGCCCTGGGCTAGTGGGAGCTCTTTTGAGCCTCACAGCTGAGGCTGCTGGGTCAGAAGTGCTGGTTTCACACTCTGTTGTCCGGCCAGCGAGGAACCCTAGTGCTGCCTTTCACTCCTTTCACATTGATTTTAAGTCCTTTTCACAAATCATAAGAAATTTTCTGGATGAGGAAGAGAGAAGGTTTCCTAAGGTGGAGGAAATGCTAAGGGAGTGAAAAAAAAAATTAGCACAAGATAAACAACAGGGATAAAGTTTGGTGGGGGGGTGGAAATAGACTAGGAAAAATGTAGATGCCCTAATAAAGCCAAGGAAGAGCTGACAGAGCCATCTACCGCTCACAGAGCTTCGTGTCTGTGCCAGAGCCTGGGCCAGTGGCAGGGACCAGCCAGCACAACCCGCTTGAATCCCAGCTGCCTGCAAAGAGAAGCGTGGGAACGTTTTCCCAACACAAATTATGTTATTAGGCCTATTACTTTGTAACACAAAAGGGAAAGATTTAAAAAAAAAAATCAGTGGCATAAAGAAAAGAATAAGAGGCCAATAAATAATACGTAAAACATGAAGCAGATACTTCTTGTAGCCTTTTAAAATAACAGTTACATGGGTATAATATACCCTAAATATCAAAGCTACAGTATAGCCCTTATATGACAAGCCATAGACTAGTCAGAAAACACTTTCTGAGATCTGAATCATGGCTGCTTAGCTACTCACTTTTATTGGGAAAAAAATAAGAGGGAGAGAGAAAAATTAATAGTATCTCTCAGCAGAAAGTTATTTCTAGTCTTCTACTTTGCAAAGGGAACTGTCATTTCATTATTTTGGTGGGTGTAATGGCACATGCTGTACCAACCATATGCAGGGAATTAAATGCTGGCTCAGATATGAAGATATAATGAGATACACACATTTTTTAAATGAGAAAAATGATTGAAAATAAAATCCAGTACAGCGCAAAACACAGATGTCTCCAGCATTATAAAACTTTCTGGAAATGTAGATTCCAAGTTACCATTGTTACAGTTGCTTAGGACACTTTTAACTGCAAATTACCACTCTTTTTTTTGAAAAAAACAGTTTGTACAAGATGCATGGCACACATTCAGCAGGCCAAGCCATTACCAGTGATGAACTGGTGAAGCTAAGGTGGGAGACCCTGCTTGTGACATTGGAGATTTGTGATATAGGTTGGTTTTATGTTCATCCCCACAGAAAGAGGGATCTGGGACCCTAAAGAGATTAGAGTTCTTTCTTATAAATGAAGGGCTTATTAATGCAGAGATCCTATCCCCAAGTGCTCCTGACTGGTTACGTGAATCCAAATTCAATTAGGGAGCTACATTAGACTCAGCCCTGACTTCCATACAGGAAACCTTCTGCTCTTGGCTGCATTTCCTGGCTGATAAAGGAGGATGCAACAGGAGTCAGCAGGCAGGAGCTGTACTCCTGGCATCCACTGGGCCACTACCCTATTCTTCCTCAGCATCCCCACCTACATAATGGGCACAGCTCCAGCAGTCCAATATCGCCGGGTGAAAAGCCCTGATGAAGCGGTGAGTGCTACAAACAATCTCTGCCACTGGTTTTAGTGAAGTGAATGGGCCACTCAGACCCTCTTCCAATGGGTGTATAGCTTCTTCATCCTCTCCTCTCCCCCTTCAAACACTCTCTATCCTGTTCATTCTATCACCAGCCTCTCCTTAACCTGTGGGACATTCCTGCCCACAGATCACCTCTGTGGTTCCCCTGTTCAACAGTCACCAAAGAGTCACCCTGGAGCTCATTGTGCATCTGATTGCTAAAATGCGAAGAGGTAAGCAGAGAGTCAGGGAGGAAGAGCAAAGACAAGCAGACACTACACACAGAGGTGGGTGGGGTTTTCACAGCCGTGCCAGCAGCACAGGCTTGTAAAACCCAAGGAGAGAACGTGCTGTTCTCTCCGGTGCTCACAGCACATACAGGGATTGATCCATTTGTGTAATATGGAGCTGAGCAGAGGCTGCTCCAGCCCAGGCGCACGTCACCACCAGCAGCTGGTACAAAGAGCTTCCTTCCAAATCTATTGCTCTAAGAGCATCTGGAGACCAATGCCACCCACGAAAGCTCCCTTTCCCCATGAACAGTTTGCTTCATTTGTCATTTTTCTCTCAAAACCACGTTATCTTCCCTTCCTTTTGGAGAAGAAGAATACTAAAAATACGTATCCTGTCCTTTTCATTAGGGCAGAGGGGAAATACAACAGTGCTTATTGTTGACTGCAGAACTCTGATTTTTTAGCTACTCATAAAATTTTACCACTTCAAAGTGATCCCTGGAGGGGTGTTTATTAGGGGAGTCTGAACTCATCTCTGGATGAAACTGGCTCTGTCTAGCAATCATGAGCCACATGTGGTTTCAAAGTGCCTCTGATAACAGTCTTCAGAACAATGTAATCCATAAGTTTACATTAAATATTTATACAACACTACTTTGTCCTCTTCTTGGTTCAACTAGTCTTTGAAATTCATCAAAACGTATTAGCAAAGTTCATTACTTAAAATTGTTGGTACCATTTAGTTTGAGGTCTCTGCTAAACAAACAAGCCTGTCTCCATAGACCACCTTACAGGAGCAAAATGGCAAAATTCTGCTTTGGCTCATGCCAGTCCAAGGAGAACTTGTTTTTCAGAAAACTCATGATATTTCAAATGAAATAAAGGCTTATTAAAGCTATAGTACTAGACTTCTCAATTGAAATGGAAGTGTTAGAAGTTTGAACTTCGAAATACAGTCAGAACCGGCATTTGGGTTTGTTGGTCTGAGTTGAAATGAAAACCAGCACAAGACATTTTGGCAATTCCAAAATATTTTGCAGATTTACAGTTTCAATAAAAACACTATTGTATAAGACAGAAACCTTTGATTTCAATCTAGAATAAACTCATTGTCTCCCACAGACACAAACATCGCTAGGAACAGAAGGTCCCACAGTCGATCGTGTCATTTACAGCTGAGAAATTAATTGGATGGGGAAACACATCAACAGATTCTAATACTCCTGCTGGAGGACCTGCAGGAAGGGGAAAAAACCTACGCCAGTACAGAGAGACATTTGGAAAAGTGAAGACAGATGCCTCCAGAAACACCTACCAAGTTTAAGTACCTTTTTTTTTTTCCAGCAAATGTTCTCTGGTTCATTCTCCCAGTAGCAGCATACTAAGAATTCCTAAAAAGAAATTCTGGGATTCCAGATAACTACATCAAAACCTAAACTAAATCAAGAAAAAAGAGAAAATACCTTTCTGCCACAACCAGGGCAGTGAGATGTTACCAATGAATGAACGTGCTGTGTAACTCTGGAACACTCAATCCGAAACAAGGCAATAACTGTCTCAGTTACAGCTGCCTTTCAGCAAGAAGAAGTAGATGCCAAACAGCTGGACCAAGCAGCAAGGAAATGTTGCTAGGACATTGTATTAAGGGCCAGGAGTGTGATGTTGGGCTATAAACTGCCTTGGAAGAGGTTAGGACTGACAAGAAGAGAAACTGCTCTTCCCTGTGTGACTCCCAGTGAGTGTGAAGAAAACCAATTTCGATGTCCCAGCCACGAATATCCATCTTCAGCCTCTCTTCCTCCAAAGGGGAACAACTTTTTATTTGGGAAAAGAAACAAACAAAAAAATGGATGAAAATACAATATTTAGAGGTAGATTTCCAGACTAGCTAGTGAAGGTAGGTTCAGAGCAGTCCCTTGTCCCTCCTACACATTGTGTCATTCGCTCTAGGATATGCATTTTATCATCTGCATAAGAAGATGAACATGTGTTGTTGCATTATTTGTCTGATTAGTATTAGTTTTCCCACTGATTTTTATCTTGTTCTTTACACCCAATATGATTCATTTTTAGGGTTCACACCACAGAGGATAGTCCCCATCACCCCAGGGTGCTGTGTGTACTGTAATAGAGTCATCAGTAACTCTCTCCTGAGGTTTTCCTGGTGGAGCTTTCAGAAGCTTAGAATAATTCCCTATCGCTCTGGCTTTATACATTGCTGTAATAATGCACGTTTAATGAATACTACAGAATACTAAAGTGGAAGGTCAAAATGCTTGAATACATCTTTGAAATCCAATTAGATATCATAAAAATATTTGTATATCAGGTGCAAGTTTTCCTAAAGGGCTTTCTTTCACTAATAAGTATACCAGGTGTGGGTCATAGCAGAATCTATTCCATCAATTGCTTTCAGAGTATTTGAACATTACCATATTTCCAGATCAGCAGCAAGTTAAAAATGAAAAAGATTAACTCAGAATGAAAAGAGTAATACCCAGACATCCAGACAGTTCCCATTTCTAGCATCTAACAAGTTGGAGCAGAGGAAAAAGCAAATTCAGAGTAATATGAGGACCAAGTGCCATCTCGTGGATCCACAAGCACCACACAGGGTACAGCACAACAAGGCCACAGATGGGATTTAGGAGCCAGGCAGACACAGGATCAATTTGAATGCTGTAGGCATAGCTAGTGGAATTAAAAGAAATCGCTGACGTGCTCTCCCTTTAGAAAACTAGACGTCACCTTGAAGATTTACAGTTGCCCTGTTACTTTGGCTCCCACAAGAAGTCCATAAAACTTTTATCACCCAGTTCTTGCATCACAGCCATAAATTGCAACTGGTTTATCTCATGCAGCGCCCACGGCAAGGCCAAAAGCTGCTGTTGTACAGCAGGGAGAGTTCGCGCTCCTGGGGTAAGGCGGAGCCAGTATCACCATCCAGGACTGTAGGAGGGATTTGCCAGTCTCTCCACTAAGAAGTCAGAGTTTCTCCCCCTGCTTTACTCCCCAAGAGTAGCTCTCATTGCACAAATGGTCTTCCCGCTCCTACCTCTCCATCTCATCATTTTAAAAATCCGTGATACAGTGCTCAGTGGAGGGGTAACACCAGATCTCTGGTACCCCCAAGACACATGCACTGTTGCTGAGAAAGTTCCCAGTTGCTCAATGGCGCCAGACCAATAACATGATTGTTTTGCTAAAGGGACCGCACAATTGTATAGTAAAATTCTCAAGGTTAGGAGGAGGAACACCTGAAACTAGTTTTTCCCGCTTTTCAAAGTTACCAACAGTCACGATACACAAATAATAATAATAATAAAATAATATATAAAAATCTGCTGGTAGCTGAAAAGATCCCAAAGTTACTCCAATTAAAATGCTTCTTTTGGAAATGTTTCCTGTACCTCTTTTCCACAACAAAGACAACAAGGCAGAAACTAACAGTGGAATCGTTACTCCTCTCATGTCTTCTGCTTATTCTCCAGGAGCAGATGCCTCCTTCTCAGAGGGCTTCTGCAATCTGTCTCCCCTCAAGATCCAGTAACTCCCAGCAACCCTGTGGAGTGGGAAGTGGTTTGCAGTGCTGTGTAAGGTGAGTTTACAAACAAACAATACAGCAACTGAGCATACATTTATCCAACGAGGAGGAATTCGTAGCTTCCTCTTCTGTTCAGTGGCCCGTTATTGGTTTAGCCTACATTTTCCCCCACTCCAGTTTTTGTCACAGCCAGCGGATGGCACAAAATTCCTCAGGAGATGGTTAAGGACAAAACCGACAAAGCAGCTACTCCAGCTGAGGAGAGGGGGATTTAGGAGCAGATCAAGAGTCCTATCCTCATGCTGACTGTCATGGTTTGGGGTCAGGGCATCCCCAAATCTGCAANCATGGAGAAAAAAACAGGTCAGATATCCCTCATGGTCTGAAATCTTTATTAACAGCCCTGTGCCTGATTGTAAAGAGATATAATTCAAACCATTCTTCTTGGAAGCTCTTGATAGAGCTTTTGATAGAGCTTCAAATGAGACACTCTATTAAAAGGAATGAAAATAAGGATATAACTGACTTGCAGCCTGCCTCCTCTCACACACACCACATGAGCCACACACTTAACAAATCGGTTCTGTGGTTCACCCTCCCTCAGGAGCAGGATCAGCTTCTCTGCTGTGCTGCAGGTACGCCACTGATGTCTCCATAGCCAAAACCTTTCCTTCATAAAGCGGATCAGAGCTGTTCTTAAAACCACAGTTATCTTGAACTTGCAAGGGACCAAAGGAATAAATAATTTAAAATTAGGGGAAAGTGTCCATTTAGATTAATGCTAGCCTGAAAATAGTGCTGCTCTCCAATTCACTGGATGACTATTATAACATTTGGTCCAGTTTAATGGAACGATATTCCAGTTACATGAAGTTTCTCAGAAAGAAATGTACTATACATCACCCACTCTCTACTCCATTTATCTGTAATAGAGATGATTACTTTAAAAATATCTTCCTTTGGTAGACTCGCATGTAACTCATCTCTCCTGGCTAACTTTTGAGAGACATATTGTGACGATAATCATAAAGCCATCAACTTTGAAAGCAAGGAAAGGTGACCTGTTCTATTGATACAGACAAATCACCCTGGGAAGGAATCCAAGGAGAAGCGCAGAAGGGCTTTCAACCCAGATCAGTAAGCCCTCCCATTTCTTTCTCTGGAGATGGAGGTCAAATCAGAGAGGTCAGACTTGAGAAGTGAGTCAGTTGAGTGCCTCCAACGGGGCAAGAAGGGAGCTGAAATGCTCCACAAGTGTCTAAGGGCTCCTGCATGGAGGTGTAGGCAGGCACAGGCACCAGCCCTCCCCCTCCTCTGGCCAAGGACAGAATCACAGGATTTATAGGTTGTGACATCCCTGCCAGACCACATATCTACTCTTCCTGCCCATTTGTCCACTCACACCATTTTAGCTCTGCCTCTCTGAGGGAACTGTATCTCTAAATTACCCTGGTGAAGCCAACAGTAGGTATGCTTCAGGCACCTGGTGTGTGGATCTCTCCTCTCCCTGGAGATCCTCAGTAGCACCAATGCAAAAATACTTCAGAAGGTTCCACACCAATCTAGGTGAACATTTTATTCCTTTCTAAAATGCCCATCTCTCTTTCAGGACACTATAGTGTCTCTCTGGATTTCTGCTCTCCCAGATGAACCTTTCCTTACCACAAAACCTCTTCCAAGGGATAGATGCTCTTGCACAGGTGTGCTCAGTTTTCAGAGCAGCCCAAGGGCAAAGTCCACAACTCCATTGCAGACTAACTCAGAATTATCCCACAAAGTGATGAAATGATTTTATCCATCTTTGACAGATGAGAGCCAGACTCAGAGCCGGAACCAGCAAAGTGCCCATAAGAAATGTTCAGATGGAGTTGGGGTAATTGCAGCTAAATATCACTTTTTACACCTTAAGCCCTGGTGATATCACATCTCTGTGTGACTTCCAACTTCACCAAATCCCTTACAAACCCACTGCAGATACCCAGAGCTGCCCTCCTTTGAGGCATTCACAGCCCTGAACCCTCCAAGGAGGGAAGCGTTTTCTGACACCGCCCTGCATGTCCTAAGTGAAGGCAGCCCAGAGTGCGCCCAGCCTACATCAACATCGCAATCACATCTCATACAGCTTTTCCTTAAAGGAGAGGTCAAGATGTCCCCATTAGCACCACCATGCTGGAAGAACAACCTCCTTAGCAGAGGCCAGGAAAGGAAGGATATCCCTGCTGCCTGCGAACTGAGGCCACAGGGAAGGATGTGTCTCAAAGGTCAATACTAGTTTAGCAAAGTAACACTTTACTTTTGGAAAATAACTGTAGTAAAGTAACACCTTGTTGGCTGTAAGCCAATGGTACAGCTGGTAGGGCCCCAGGACAGCCACGCTGTACCCCAGCCCTGTGCTCCCCCTTTCCTGTTCAGTCTGGGCAGTTGTTTAACAATATTTTCAGGCAGAGCTCCAACACTGGCACCTGCATGTGCAAATAGCCCCTTTGGGTGCAAGACAGGGCTGAGAGGATAATTGCACCATCTGAACTGCACCATTTGCTTCATTACTGCAGGAAAGCATTAGTGTCTGAAACCAGTTGACCACTTTGCTTAGTAAGACCATTTTTCACAGGCATAGTTAAAAATCACATTCCAGAAGGAAATAAGACCACAGAAGAAAGCATCCTCATGTGAGATTTGCTGCCACTGCAGGACATACACATTGCTATAGGAAAGTGAGACATGGTTTCTTCCATGCCCAGGTAAACCATTCTGAGCAGCAGAAAGTTTATACCATTTTCAGGGCTTGCCTAGGAAGGAAGGAGAGAAATTTCACTGTGTTTCAAAACTTGATCGAGACTGCCACCTACTAACATGCAGTTGAAATGACCAAAATTGTGCCGTGTTTCCACAGAGGAAAGGAGAACAGAAGCAGGGAAAAAAGCTAAAAGAATTGCACTTGTAAAGCGTTTAAAATGAAATACATCTTCCCTTTTTCTGGATGTGATGATGACAAGGCTGGTCACACTGGCTTCACAGGGTGCAGACAATTTTCCTTGGCTGAACTGATAGCTCCAAGCACCTAACTCAGACTCAGCTGATTGATTAATTATTTTTTTTTCTTTTCTTTCCATATATGAAATGTCCACAAGCACACTATAGTTTTCTAGAAGAGGTCATCCGAAATAGTTTGGCACTTTGGGAGAAGTACCTGCACTCCAACAACTGTGGCATTTAAGCTATTTTCTTTGCCTGTGATAAGCCACGTGGTCCATGATGGAGAAGGAAGAATGGGGCCCCCAGCCCTGCCACAAACCTCAGTGAATCTGTTTGCTCAGATGCTCTGGCAAAGCAAACACTTTGAGTGTCACTGATACTCAACCCTTTACCTAAAGGTGTAAGCAACATCCTTTTGCCTGGGTGATTAGAGGGGCCATCAAGAACAGTCCCTACAGAGCAAAATGCACGTAATCAGATAAAAGGCTACATTCAACACGAACCAATCCCGAGGACATTTTATTTGACATAGTGGTTTCACGCACATCAGAGCTCAGCCCATTGGCACAGGAAGGATCAGCAATGAACCTCTTCAATTAGGCTGATTTTCAGATGAATCTCTACAAGTTCATAAGAGCAGATTAACACAGGCTTTCCAAAGAGCCCCCTAATAGGACTTGCATCTGGGAGCAGATTAAACCAGTGCCATAAAGGAGGACATGCAAAAGTATTGTAATTCAGAGAGTGAGGGCCTATTTCAGTACTGAAACGATCTAGCTTCATTCAAACACTAAATACATGTGTGCCCATGCTGCCAGTTAATTTGGGACAAACATCAGAAAAGGTGAAATGTTTTCCAAACATATATTTCAAAAGCAAATGGATTTGTAACAAGGCGTTAACTTTCATGAAAAAAAAGGCTCTGAAATGGTTTAGGGTCCCTTAGTGGAAGAAAGAACCTGAGCTGAATTCTCTCTGCTAAGGAGGTATTTGTTTGTGCTCCATATGTTAGTGTAATATATCTAGCACACCTTAGTGTGTTCTGTAGCAGACGCTATCCCCTGCCGGCCAACCTACACAAGGGCACAGTTTCCCGCACTGACCTATACCCATAGAGATGCCCTAATTGTAGCTCCATGAACGGGATCCTCTCCACTGATCAGCAGGTAGCAGAGGATAAGAGAATTTGCTCCTGAAGGTGCAGAGCTATAAAGGCCACACTAGCTGCTCCAAAAATAGGGATTTTTCTAGAGCTCTAAATCAATGATCAACATTTTCCAGCATAAGTGGGATATCTGGAGAGCCAGCCAACACCATCCCAGAGGCTGATTGGATGTGACCGTTAGCCAAAGTTTGCCCTACTAACAAAGAAACACAAATCAGCGTCCACTTCAAGATTTTGGAGACTTCTCACAGGGAGGAGTAAAGATTTTTCTCAGTTTGTTTTGCCAGAAAGGCCCAAGAACAATCAACCTGTAAAGCAAAGGATGGAGATTAGACTATGAGACCGCCCATTCTTGTACTCTCGTTGTTCTCAAAAAGCAGACAGAAAGAATATTTCCATCAGGTTTTTGCAACTTTCCTTTCTATCTTCTGACCAGCTAGTGGAAGCTGTTTAAAATTTGTATTTCAATTAAAATCAAAGAATGAGAAGGGGAAATTCCCAAAGTTTTCACTTAGTTGTGGATGTGATTCTGGGCTGACAGATATAGCTCCTTAACATGTATCCTAATAGTCTCCTTAAGGAGGAAGAAATTCCACTTTATTCCCTCTCTTTCAGTAAAAATTAAGTACCTAGCTAAACATTAACCACCTACATAGTTGTTCTTTGGGTCTAAGAGGAAGCAATTTTGTAAAAAGGAGGCTTGGGGTTTCCTAGAAAGGAATTTCCCCAAAGGAGAGTTCCGTGCAATAGCTCCAGAGCCCAAGTGGATGCCCTGACCAGAGAACCACCCCTACCTTTCATCATGGCCAACTGGAAAGAAGTAACTTCTTGTAAACACAAGATGTAGCTTTTTGCGTTTGGTGTTCAGCCGATCTTCTTCTTTTTGCTCATGCTGTTGAGTAGTTTAACAATTATATCTCTCTAAATACAACAGACACACACATCATACAGCAACTCACATATTGTTATATATTATATACACAGAAAGAGAGTTGGAGCCAGGTATCATTAATCTTAAATATTTATATTTTCCTGGAACAACTAGATGACAGCTGCTAAGCTACTGGCAAACTGTCTGCCTTAAGTATTTTTCCCCTTTCTTTTGGCGCTATGCCCCTGGCGTGGTTTCAACTACACATTGCAGAGACCATTCAGAATAACTACACACTGTCTTGTAAAGTAAGCTGCGGAGTACATTCCCCCTCCAGTCATGCCTGCAGCTCATTAACAATAATGTGACTTGCACACATTTGCATGAATAGGGGAAGTCAGCTCCACTATGGATTAAATGACTTCCCTGTCATTGCTGAAGCTGCCCAGCACACCAGCTGAACCAGTGGAAAACTCAGTTTGCAGACTGGTATTTGGATTAACAGCAGGACCCACAAAGAGCTTGAAGGCAGAGAAAACTCAAGTTCTGTGTGCTCTTCTATCTTATCTATATCTTATTCTGCCATTGCAGTTTTCCATTGCAGCAGTGCCACTTTGCTCTGTGTTGACTAAGTTTACACTGTGCCTAAACTGAGCTCCATCAGCTTGACTCATTACCATGTCTCTGATTCCTCTTCCTCCTGTGCCACCTTCCTCTGCCATGTGGTACTGCAACAACTACTGCAAGAGAGCACAGTGATTTTAAAAAGGAGGGTACAGGAGCAGCAGGAATAACATTCGGAGATGCTGATCTC
>WEIS01048579.1:340-17752 GCA_013389965.1 Todus mexicanus
AAATATGCAGCATCACACATACTCTGTTTGGTGATCAATGGAAATTCCAGATATAAAGCATAAAATTACTTTGGTTGTTAAGTCGGTTGGGAGTAAGAAAGCAATAAGCCCCATACATTTTACATGTTTAAAGAATTATGTCACGGCTTCTTGTCGTAAATAAGTATTTACATTTATGAATTTTTGATTCCATATTTACTATACCATCTCTTCCAACAGTGGAAAATAATTACATAGCTGGGGTCTTTTTCTGTTCTACAGCTAAAAATTTCCATATGCAATATACATCCAAATATAAAACTCAGTTATTAAAGCAAGTTCTGAAAGTTCTTTACTCTTAAGAAGCAAAGCAGAAGACAAGAAGGAAGTGGTTTTACCTCCTCTGTGTATGTCAGGGGGAATTGCAGGTGCCATCATGTTGGTATCCATTGGCTGGGAGGTATCATGTGTCATCTGATCTTCCGGAGGCAGGTAAGCAGGAGGGGGAGTATCAGCTAAATACAGAAAAGGCAGAGATACATGAGTCCCTTTCTCTCTTTAAAGTATATATACATACCCACATAAACAGTTCTAGCCTGGAAATGCTTCCAGTCTGACTCAGCTATAAACTTCCACCCACCAGAAATCCGAGAAAGCAATCATGGACCTTGAATCAGGAAAGCAAAGAATTACTGTGCACATTAAGCACAACAGCAATGAAAACAAGTCACTTCCCCCCACATCAAGCCACAAACAAAAGCTCAGTTATGATTCCAGACCACATTTTTGCAGGTTGAAAGTGCCATGTAGATATTAAGGCACAATGAGGTCTCAGGACAAGACCAGAAGTAGATATTGAATACAGTAAATGTGAACAGAAGCTGAAGCAGAAAACTTCCAGTTCAAACTTTCTGTTTCCAACATGGTTGTATCAGTGAAGTATGTATCACCCCAGATATATCCAGGACTTTGTTACTGTCATTGAGAAGTATTAGCTCTATTTCCCTACCCTGCGACCAGCAGAAAGTGTGAAGGAACACAAATTCTACAAAAGTAGTCATGTGGGTCTGGAATTTATCGGTCAGTGTCTGTTACTGGCTGGACTGCCCCATTTGGGTTGAATCACTAGTATAAAACGAGCCTATGCCCAATGACCATACTCACTAAGAAACTGTTCTCTGCTCTCAAGTGTCCCTGCCACGTACTCACATTGCCCTTCAGCTGCCTTTATCACTATTGGGAAAGCTTCCCAAATGGCTTCTTAGAAGCCGCAGGAAGTTGCCAACGTCACCATCTCCCAATGCACCAGAGGACACGCTCCTCCAAATCAATTGCACAGAGGTACACGCGAAGGAGAGAAACCCTTGCCTGATCCCTGCAAGCTCCCACTGCAAAAGCTGGGGTTACATGACCACTGTACTTTCTCCAGTGAACTCAGCTGCTGCTCATCTCACATTTACTTTCATTACTGAGAGCATAGATTGAAAACCACCACAGCAAATAATTACAGGGACAGACAAAACCCTGAAAACCAAGTGAGCATCAACAAAAGGCAGGAGAATCGTATCACTGCTTCATAAGTTTCACGGGTTTTGAGAAGTAAGTTATAGATTTTGGGGGGTTTGTTTTAAGAAAACAAATTAATGAAATCTATTAACTGCTTATTGTTTAGCAAATATTCTGTTGAGAGCTTTATGCATACTGCTGGAAGGTACCTTGCTAATTCCTTTACTTTGGATACCCTCAGTTGGACAAGGGAGCAGCAGAGTAGGACACAGACGACAACAGGATTGCCTTAAGAACTTAACAGTCTCTCTCTGGAGTTTAAGTCTTGTGTTTTAGTAAGACTTAACGTTCGTGTGCGTGCAAGCATACTGTTACTGATGCACAGATCACAGAATCACAGTATGTTAGGAATTGGAAGGGACCTTGAAAGATCATCTAGTCCAATTCCCCTGCTGAAGCAGGATCAGATATAGGGAAGCAAGACTGTAAAGCCACAGGTAACCAATTTGGCAGTCTAGAAAGTTTTCAAGATCTTTGGATAACTGTTTTGCTTTTTTATTTTATTTTCCAAAAGTCATCCTCTTTCTCTGTTATTGCAAGACGAATAACTGTTCGGAGCTGAGCATCAAGGACATCAGTGTCTTGACCTTTCCTCTAATTCAATTTCTTCACAGCAGCTGCTGCCTTGTCTTTACAGGCATGCGGACAGAACAGACCCTCAAAGAACAAGTGAACTTCCACAAGTCAGTAATCAGGAAGACCTTGTTAAAGAAGCCTTTATCTCTGCTGGAAGGGCCCCAATCACACCAATCATATTTAACAACAAACAAAAAAACAAACAAAGGAAAGACAGCTAGGTTTGTGGCAACTTTTTGCATTTTTTTTTAAGAAATGCCAATATAAACTCTCCTTCCCTCCAGCCTCTGTAAATTCAGTAGTCCTCACTCACACAAGAAAAATTGTAATGAGAAAACTATCAGCATCAGAAATGCAGGGATGTTAATTTTGTGTATTAGAAAACAGATTTTCACAAGTCTGGCACTTTGTTTACTTGTGCTCTCCCTCAGCCCCCAAAGAAAACACACAAATGGAACATCAGTAAGCATCTGTGTGGAGTCCTTCCCCTAGCATTCAGATCAAGAAATCTGTCACAGGCTACTTCTGCAGTATATTTATCCATCTGCATGCAAAGACCAAAAAAAAAAAACAAAAACAAAAGAGCTTCACAGGATTTTCTACAGACATCAGTCAACAAAGAAAGGCTGTTACTTCTTTGACTTCAGGAAGTAAAACAGCCTGAGGATTTCTTTTGGGGGCCTTAAGGAACTGGTTTTCGGTTAAAATATTATCTGTTTTCTGAAACTACATCATTATGTGAAGAAATTTTATCAAGAACCAATAGCATGACTCCCTTGAGGAACTTCCCTCTTCTGCAGAACTAGCGCCTTGTGCTGAATTTATGATGATCTCTTTTGTCAGCAAGGGATGATCTGTAGCATTGCACTTCTTGTGCATTAAACACTAGGTTTCGTGGGCTAAACTGTTGAACTGGTCACCAAACCATTTTGAATGCTTCCTCCTCCCCAGAAAAGTTTTACTGTAACATTTCACTGTGTTTGAAAGAGGTACATTATTAAAAACCTCAGTGTTATTACCAGACGAAGTGATTACACAGTCTTTATTACCTTACACCTCTCAGCTCACTATTGAACACAAGCGTTGGCTGATAATTGGGTATTATTAAGCAAAAAAAATCACAATACCAGTGATGTCCAACCATCTTCTCTCTTCTGAAGGGGAACCAAAGTTAACTGTACCTGGCAGCTGGAAAGGACTTCCCGGGTCTGAGCTGGCTGGAGAATGTGGGTATGTGCTACTGCTGCTTCCAGGCGAGTTTGGGTAGCTGCTGTTGGGTGAGTGGGGGAACGGGTGACTGTTGGGTTGCTGAAAAGAGTCCGGGAAAGTAGCGTTGTGCGGCATGTGGGGCTCATTCTGTCCCAGGTTGCGGAACTGGGCCAAGAGGCTGTGCTGAGGGTTGTACTCACTGTGCCGTGGAACCAGCACCGGAGGAAGGACTGTGGAAACAGAGAAAGAGGGAAAAGCCACAGTGTTAGAGACTCAGTTCAGAAGGACTAGGCTATACAGGTTAAAAAACCCCACATTCTTCCTCCCCTAGGGCATATTCACATCTGTCTTAAAAACAAGGTAGTCAAATCTAGGAGCACATGTCTAAGCAAGAACTCTTCTCCTTGTATCTGCTTACCGCATAGCTTGAATTCATAGAGACCGTGCTAGCTACCTGCTTTGCGAGATGAGAGCTTGCTTTCACACAGGGCCAGTGAAAAACCAACAACAAACAGCAATTCTGCACTTTAGTTTTATTCACACAAAGAAACACTGCAAAGTAAGAGTTTTACAAGGCTGAAACACAGTTCGTTTTGCTGCACTTGTGATCCTGCTAATCATGTAACAGCCTTGCTAATAAAGACATTTTTTCTGAAGACAATACTAATAGGCCTTGAATTCAGTCTGGTCCCAACAGCTGTAATTTTATTTTTAACCTGGACTATGTTCTTACAAGTTAGTATTAAAACAGTTACAAACTCTTCAAGTCAGTTTACAAAATGCGCAATTTAAACAAAATTATGTAGTTCAAAAAAACCAACTGAGCAGCAATTGAGCTCCAACTTTATGTTACTCTGGGATCAGAGAAACACACATCAGAAACTATTGGTCTCACCACACTCTCAAGGCCTTCTCACCAGCAGGGAAACAAAGGTCTCTTTTTAGCTGGGAATATGAACATGATACCAGATACACTAAGATAAAAGAATCAGCTCTTTTTCCAGTGCCTCAGCTTCTATCTCTGAAGCTACTCAAAAGATTAAAAGCTAGTCTTGTTAACAGATTGAGAAGTTGGGGTGATGCAGAGGCAAGGGCAGGGAGAGGCAGATACATGCAAAGTAGTAGAAGTGAAATAACAAAGTTATTCCTCTCTATATGTGCTCCACTTCAGCACCTCTATTTCCCAGCTCCACGGCTGAGCAGGATTGGAAGAAACTTTCTGGGACTGCCTCCCTTCAAGGGAGGGTGCTGAAAACCCGCAAAAAATAGTAAAAGCAAGCCAGGCTACCATACTCTGCCCCTGAGACTCCTACCCTGTCCGCAACACCTGGTAGGCACACAAAAGAGAAATAGGAGCATATGTACACAACAAGCCTACTACAGACATAACTATCATTCGGATTAAGGAAGGTGTTTTGGAGACAGCTGCTTCACTAGAAGGCTGAATTGCAAACTAATTGGAAAAAAACACCAACACAACACCCATCTCCTTGCCAAGACAAACAGGGTCTCCCAAATACTGAAGCATCTTTATGCTTCCAAGACTTAGCTTATACAGAAGCATTCAGATGCTTCTGTGAGCGTACTGGAGTCTGAGAATAATAGGACACCACTTGATACGTAGACAAAGTCTGAGGTCTGGGGTTATGTTTAAAACAGATACAAAAGGATGTTACACACAAAACTCACTCTATTCCTAAAGCCAGTCACAAATTAACTAAATCAAACAAACAAAAAAAGGCAGGTTTCCCCTTTCTCTTTGTACAGGCAAATGCCTAAGAGAAAAATGAAGACACCAGATTTTTGCCTGTTGGTGGCCTTGATGCATGAAAAAGTTTGATCGCAGAAATATTCATTGAACATACACTGGAAAACCCCCACTCTCGTTACTGAAATTAAGGCAGCTCTTTAAGAATCAGAAGCAGGTATTAAAGATTTCATCTGATGTCTCACTTTCTCAGAGCAGCTTCACTGAGATTCCAACACATCTCAAGTATTTGAGACAGATGTCACCCCTAAGTAAATACGTTCAGATATGAAAATTTTAACCAACTCCATTCTGCAAGGAACATACGAAGTTCCTAATTATGGCATTCTCTGAAACAAAACATGTCTGTCTGCCATTCCATGAAGTTCTCAACTGCAAAACACCCCAGAAGCAGCAGCATCTCCCTCGGCTGTGCTCACTGTCCTTTGCCACTAATGCCACCATTCTCACACATCACTGGAAACAGCCATTAAAAAAAAGTTACTCAACAATCAGGTCCAGACCAGACATCCCCTAATTCACAACCTAGCAAATGTCAACCCCAATCTCTCTGAATATTAGGATCTCTCAGAATTAAGCTTGTAGTGAGCTCAAGCACTATTTAGTTATCACAGTCAACATTTGCTGGGCTAATAAATTACCAGTGAAAACAGTAACAATGAGATCATGTGTTAAAAAGTCTTTTCCCTTTCCTGTCTTTATGATTCTTCCAAGCATGAAAAAACACAGCTTTCCTATCTCTTCCTTTCCTACGGATGAAGGTCAAACCATTAACTTTTCTGAAGTTAATTTGTGTAGAAAGCACATCACCTACCTTTCCCATCCCCTACCTCATGTTAAACAATGACACACATGACATTGCAGGAAACCACACAATTTATAGCATTTTAAAATAGCTGGAGAACAGGATATTTTCTGTATGTTTTCTGTAATTACAGTAAAGCAGTGCCAGATTTTCCCAAGGTATATACCCATGTTTTCTCTTGTTGGGCAGAACCACTGATGAAGTTTAGAAGGACTCCTCGTGCTAGCTCTGCCTCATGCAAACCTGCATTTTTTGTTCTTTTTGTTCAACTACTTCAACCTCAAATGATTAAAGGCCAACTTTTTTAAAATACACATGGAAAAGGGGGAAAAGAACACAACTGGCATTGATACAGCACAAATAGTCTCAAAAATACCATGGCAGAATTTACTTTGAGTGTCGTCCCTGATTCACATCCTCCCTGCATACAAACAACTTTCAATGAGGAGGAAAAGCCCTGAAAGGCCACATCAGCTGGTACAGAGACTACAGTGCTCCAATTAGTCCAACTCCAAGACCATCACTCATTGCCATAACCTGATCTCTCCACAGCTCGTGGGGTTTTTTTGCAGGTTAGCTGCTTCTGCCAGAGTCACAGAGGAGTTAATCCGAATGCTGTCCACTGAGGAGTGAAGATATGAGCAGGGACTGGGCCCTTCACAAGTATGGAAGGATGCCAGGAGTTCAAACCGTACAGGGGGATGCCTACCCTTCTTGCTCCCCTCACCCCTGTGCAAGGCACTGAGCTTCTGGTCAGGTTGCAGACCTCAACCATATGGAATAACAAATTACTGAGGGTCAGGACAGCAGGGGAGAAGGCTGATCTCTGTTGCAGCTGCCAGCACCAGGAAGAGGTATAATTGAGGGGGAGAAAGCATGAGGGAGTTATTCCGTGCTAAGCCAGAACACCTGTTGCTATAAAATAATGAAGCCGCGCACATCTTTGCTGTGCAGATCTCCGCAGGATGCCGCTTTAACAGTTTGCAGACAGAATTTCTCCCTGACCCTGGAAGGGAACACAGATACACACACACAAAATTATTTTTTTAAAAAATTATCATTGCTTCTATTCAGCAGAGATGCACATATTTAAAGGAATCATACTATTAAACACCCTGTGTAAAAAAGCGCTACTGCATCAGGTTTGCAAATTCAACCTCATTAAAATGGTTAAAACCAGTTAATGGAGTAGAATCACAAGTCACCTGACAGCTTGATTTCTGTACTTTCTCAAACACTAGATTAAAAAGCTTTACAGTCTGTATCATAACTAAATTTTTCTCCAAGATTTTGTGTCAACGTGAACCTGGGATTGAGAGTTAACATATAACTACCGGTAGTAATACTACTAGCAATAGTTGAAGAGGAAAATAAAGCACCTGGAAGCCAGGCTGGGTATGTTTATGGAACTGTAGCTGAGTGTCAAGACAGCCTGGGAATTGGGTAGTTTGTTTTTACCATGCAAATAACACCCAGAGTAATCTCGCACCAAACAAGTGGAGGTGTATTAAAGAAGTTACAGCTACAGGACAACTTCACCCACAGGGCTATTTCATTTAAGAACCAAGAATGCCAAAAATATAGCAGATAGACCAAAGACAACCTGGCTGTTCAGATAAATATTCCAACTAACCGCACCAAGAAAGAAATGCTTTTATGAAAATGGAATGATGGCCTTTGAAGAAAGCTACTGATCTCTACTCTTTGTATCTCTAACGTGTCATCCTGTTCTTCAGAAAACTAACACGTGTGCTGTTCTAAAGATTTTTTCTTGGTGTTCATTTTTGTTCTTCACATTCCAGAAATAATGATTTCAGCAAACAGAGAAAGTCTCCAATTTATTTATATAATTGGTTTTTAAAAGTTTCTCTATTAAAAAAAAAACCACCAACACATCACTAATGCAAGCCAAAGAACCTACTGTACTTTCAAAGCAGCGTATTTTCTATGCAGATGGGTTTTGGTGACTTTATATGAGAGCAGACGACAACTAGCTTCCCTCAAGGGCTCATTTTTTATTTCCCCTTTGTACATTATGTGAAGATTTAGGTAGGTATCTCTCTTTCCACATCTGGAAATTAAAAGACCAACGAATGAAATACAGCAAGGGGCCACATACAAGAAAGCAGACGTTGATCATCTCTCCTTGCTAAAGTAGGTTGTACTTCTTCTGTGAACTTAGTAAAATTTAAAAAATAAAAAGAGGGAAGAAAAAGACCGACAATTGCTGCTGCACTTTCAGCTCTTAAAAATTGTGATGACTTGGTCAACCCCTGCAGAAGGGTTTGTACAGGCCTGTACCATAACAGGGCCCTCAGTCCTAATGAAGACCTGCGGGCACTATCATTAGACACTTTAATTTCCAAGCATCATATAGCTGTATTTTCATATGAATTTATGCAAAGCCACTGATGTTTTACTAGAAAAACAGAACTGTGGGTTGGGAAGGAGGGAAATCCTCACACACCAGTTTGTGCTATCTGGAAACGGGTATGAAAACATGGGATGGGGGAGGAACTCATGGGCTTGCACTCCACGCTCTAGATAGAACTACATATTTGCAGAATTTTCTGAGAAAAATGAAGAGTCAGGAGAAAACAAAACATCAAAAAAGCCCCAAAACACAGCAGTAGTGTTTCACGCTAACAGTTTTCAACCCTCGTAAAGACTCCTGGATTAACTTCCTGCCTTGGAGGCCACCACAGCTGAAACAGGCTGCAGCATTCTAGTGAGCAGTCCAGTCCCACAGCAGAAGCAGAGCAGGTACCAGCGTAACTCAGCTGAACATGCTTAGCTCTGCTTGCAGCCTGTAGCATCGGAGAGCCACTGAAGCATGCTGACTGAACGGTCCTGCCAAGGTCTCACTTGTAAACAATAAAACGCCAAGTAGAAAGAAAAGTTTTCGTATCATTAGGTTTTCCCTTGTTGCCTAAAACAAGACCTGGCAAAAGTGAATATTCTTTGACCAGAGGACAAGTTCTCACATACAAAGACACTTACACGCCTACGCTTAAGACAGAGTTTACCCTTGGTTAAAAAAAAAATTATTAATAGTGTTGTGGCAAAAGTAATCTCTGAGGATCTAGCCACTTTATGTTGTTCCAATACCACATGGTTTAGGCAAGGCTGTGCTACTGGCTGTGGTAGCATAGCTTTGCTTCGCTGTTTTCTCAAAAACAAAAATGCCAGCCTTTCAGACTTCTGCTCCAAACCTGTGTTCTAGTAATTGCAAGTGAAAAGGCTCAATAATTCAGCAGCCTGTTCTGGGTGACAGATGGACAAATATACCAGACTTTCTATTCTGGGAGAAAGCCGAAAGTTATCTTGTTTTCTCAGCTTTTAATTTTGTTGTGCAGTTACAGCAGACCCCACAGCTCGATTTGTCATTTTACATACTTAGAACTGAAGACTTGCTTTACTGGCTTTCCTTTTACATCAGACATCTGGTCTAAATGCATTGGGCAAGTAATATTAGTACATTTCCTGCATGACAATATTCAGATAACATTAGATTTTTATTTGCGGATGCTCTGATAAGCTAACATGTTTATTAAACTGACATTTGTCCAGGTCAATTCCAGAATTTAGTACTAATTGTATGCACATTAGCAAAGGAGTTCTTGTAAGCAGATTTGTGGAGAGAAGCAGTCCCGATACAGGAGGAAGCTACAGTGTGATAGTGTATATTAACTCAGACATTTACACAGACCAGAGTTCAAATTACCTATATGAAAGCCACAGTCACAATCCTACTGAGTAAGTTAAAACTTGAAAGTCTGCTCTTTAAAGCCACAAAAAACAGCTGAATCTGGTTAATTTTAAAGAAAGAAGAAGAAGAAGACACTGATACATCCTTCTCGACAACTTAAACCCATTTATTTCAGCTCATTTTTCTGACACAAGGTGAAGTTAGGCAAGGAAAACCCTGTTGTTAGACCATTCTTTCCCTTTTGCCTCCCTATTCCAATATCTCTTCCCATGTCAGGTCTCACGGGGAATTTTAGAATTCGATTCTGCAAAACTGAAATGAAGGAAGTTTTATACTACTTGCCAAGCAAACTGACAGTTGCTTGCTATTTTGGGGAACCATCCTATAACTGTACCCACCTGTTGTAGCACGCTATTTTTAAAGTTCTGCCCAACAGCAGCATTACACAGTGATAACGGCAAAACTTCTGCTCCTTCACTCCTAGCCTGCACAGGTGCAAAAATCCTGCTACAGAACTTGCTTCTACATGTTAACTCCAAAGGGACACAACAGTGTTCCTCTCCTTTACGTCCCCCGTTTCCCTGCACTCCCCCAGCCCGTCTCCCCCTCCCTCCAAGGCCCGGTGCTGCTGGTGTTATCCCTGGCGCATGCCTGGTGCTGTGGGAGTCACGCCTGCAGCTGCTCTGCTGGGTTCCCTCCAGCCCAGGCCATCAAAGCTCTTCCATCTGGCTGCAAAACCCTTCTTCTCCCAGGTGCTGGGGGATGGGAGCCACCAAGCAAGCCCCAGGACCCCAAAATGGCCAGCCAGGAAGGCTCCTGGTCCCAAAACACTTGCCATTTACTCCCAACTTTTCTGTCCTGGCTGCAAATTTGACCTGGACAGACTCACAGCACCTGCCAGTTTGTCAGTCCCAGGCCTGATGCCAAAAGCAGCATCAGCGATTTGACAGGCGACCTGCTGCAACAGGCTGCATCAGGTGTGAAGCGCAGGGGGAGTACACTGTTGTGGATTTTAAAAGATCCTCTTCTGAATCTACCCTGTCCAGAAACAGTTTGGGAGTATTAACTTTATGTGTAGTGATCCCAGGCCAGCCAAGCACAGAGGGATGGGACAGGGATGATGAGCTGATCTACTTCATTTTTCTAGAGAGAGAGTTCACAAGCATGACCAGACCAATCTACACAACCAAACATCTATGTCATTTCAAATGGCATTAAAAAGCTTCTCTAAACATGCTTTGTTTATCTTTCACTGAGGATCAGAGCTGCAGCACTGTACCGGGGAGCATTCAAGGAGCATTTACCTCATGAGTCTAAACCTGCCTTATCCAGGATTTCCACCATTTCAAGTTTCTGCACCCCTGGTGCCTGCAGGAGGTGTGCAGCCTTATGGAGACTCACAGCAAACAGCAGAGGAGATCAAAGACAAATACCAAAACAATCAGGGTAAAGTCATAGGCAAGCAGTCCACGCTGGAAGCAAAACCAGCATGACACACCTACCACTCTCCTCAGAGCCTGGGGACGTGGCCTGTTTTTGTGCAAAAAGCAGCTGTACATTTAGGTAAAACACTTCTTGCCAAAAATAAGCTTGCTGAAACCAACATCCACTTTGAATTCATGGTTATAAAGGAAAGGAACACCAGGATCTTTAGGCAGAACTGAAATTCAACTATTCTGACAGTGTATTTGTGCCTTTCACAAAAAAGCAACAGCTGCTCATCCCACCATTTGGGTAGCATCAACTTCATAAAGCCTCTTGATGATAAGCAGACTGCAGCCAGCTCTCCAAATCAGAGAAGCTTAACAGAGGAAAATCATCCAGCCTTTTTTTTTTTTTTTTTAAACACTTTATTGGTAACTGAAAGAAAAAACCCATAAAACCAAACCAGAACCAGCGCAGTTATTTTCTGCCTTCAAGTGGCTGTGCTAATGGGCTGATCCATGTAACCAGAATATTTCAGAAGACAGATTGGCTGTTTCTGGACTGACCAGTTTTAGTACCCCCAGCACTGCACAGTTCAAGCACAGCAGAGCAACAGTAAGCACCTCCAGAAACTAATATCGAGAAGTTAAACAACTGCATTCCCCAAGACATGTTTAGGCTCACTTAGATCAATGAACAGTAGGTTTCTCCCAAGCATGATCGCTGAGATATCAGGAGATTTGGTACACTTGTTCAGTAGTGGGTTGAGGGTAACCATTTACATAAATCCTCTGCACCTTCAACCACCTTGAAACATGAAGCATGAAAGAAGAGTTAATTTCTCTTTTGCCTCCTTCATAACATCCTATAAGCTCAAATCGTCTTTTAACCTAGCAGGCTGATGAGCAAGGACACTTACTAGAGGCAAACTAATGCAATTCTGCATCAGATGGAAATGAGAATGAGTGTTCACTAGTACTTCAATAAAATGAAATATTCAGTTTCTTCATCTACTTTCCTTCCCTTTAGCTAAGGCAAAAGAACTGAACCTCCTCCCCTAAAGCAACATTAGAGGTGTGATTTATTATTATTTTTTTAAATAGCACTGTCATTTAAGCAGCTTTCATCCTCCCTGATCCCTATCCCAGTTCCTTTTGTTTTGCTGTGAGAACAAACGGGAGGCAGGCTTAAAAAAAAGAATTTATTCTCTGCTAAATTCTGGATGACATCTCTCACCTGATCTTATTCACAAAACTGAGGACAGAGGCAAGCAACAGAGGCTGTATCACCACAGAAACCAAAGGAATGAAAAAAAAAAAAAAGGAAGGAAATATCTCAGGAGGGATTTCCAAACATCATTTCACACATACTCCAACAAAACCTGAAAGGTCATTTATGGTGTTGTCAGAGATGAGGAACATTGTGCTCACTGTGTTCACTTTTTCCTCACAGCCTCTACATATGGTCTACACCTAATTATTTCCAAAACTTTGATCACACTTAAGGATAATCCCAAGCCACGTATGAGCCTAATTTCCACATATCTCTAAACCGAAAAATAAAGCTGAGGAGAAAAAGCAGATTCAGCCAAGTGAGCACACCAGTTCAGCTGAGCGTGCCAGTTTTCAAAAGGCACCAAATTCAGAGCCTGCCCTCCTTAATTAAAAGCTTTGCTTTGCCAAGGGAGATTTTTGACAGTCATTAACTACCCTGCACCAGAAATAATTCTGCACACAACAGATGTACAGAACAGCAGCAGCAAGCTACTGTATGTAACACATCTCAAGGAGCTATTTCTTCCTGGCATTCGACTACAAGGTTGTATTCCCATCCCCAGAAACAAAACGGCATCTACTTTCTCCTCTCCTTCCCCACCACCTCTACTCCTTCCCACATGTCGCCTGCAGGGCTGTGTTGGTACAGATGTTCCCGCAGCCTCCCTTCAAGCCCTGGCCCTGCTCTGATCAGCCTGGAAGATAACACAGCAGGGGAAGGAAGAAATGTCTGTGATCTGGCTCAGCATGAGGCCACGCAAACAGCTGTGCTGGCACAACACAGCGAGCACCAGCTGTTTATGTACCCCACCACAGATCAGGTCTCCATCGCCTGGAGGATGGCTTGCTGATACCAGGCTGACCGAGTGTCACCCCGTCAAAGGCCACCCTTCCTCGCCTCCACACTGCCTTGCCCCCATCTGACTCCATGTCAAGAGAGCCGAGGACACTGAGCTTGCCAAGCTAACTGTGCCAGAAAGTAGTTTTCTGTCTGTTCAGTTTTCTTGATGGACTCGCTGTGGGGTCAGACAGGCACCTGCGCCTGAACAGAGCCTCCAGGTCCAGTGTGGCACAACTATGGTACACCACATCACACCCGCGTGCCTGCCAGACGCCACGTTCCCCTTCTTGTGCAGGGCCAGGAGCATCGCCTGCACTCAGAGACACCTTGGAGGCTCCCTATTTGAGACCGATGATAGCCATCTGCCTCCTCTTGACTGTTTACAACCAGTTCCTATCTAGGCTGGACAACAAAAATCTCATGTTTGGATTCAGGTGTAGCTTTGTAGCTGGCAGACACACCACAGGGTGCCAATTCTCATGTCTTCCAAGCTTATCTTCTCAAGATAAACAGCAAGGATGGAATAAGGTGTCAAGGTAGCAAATTCCTCTGGCACCATGAAAACACAGATGCACCCACAGCATTGATTTCCCAAAATAGAGCATTACCTGATTTCACATACTTGAGAATTTACCACTAATTCGTTCCTCAAAACCTACACAAACACAAACAAATCACAAGACAACCAGCAGAAGAGTGAACGCACAGCTGCCATCCCATGCACGCACTGTATGCTTCAGCTCTGCAAAAAGCAATCATATATAGACCACACTGGCAAGCAGAGCCAGAATTTCACAATTTATTTTCCAGACAAAATGCACGTTATATACAACATAAGCTTCTGATTTTGTTTTGTCACTAGAAAGTACATTTCTAACCTTCCTGGCCATGATGATAGCCTTGGAAACACAAACTTTGATATCTGCTCGAGCCCATAGACTGTTGGAAACATGCGTGACTCATGTGTGAATTCCCACTACCCATTAATCTCAAAGCATAAGCACTTATGCAGCAATAATGGTGTTTTAATTTCCTGGCAAAAATGGGAAAAAACAGTTAACAGAATTTGGGAGTGACTGTCAGGAAATGAAGATGAAGACAATGCTTGGTGGACAGCAAGAACAAGGAAGGGACAGGAAAAAAGAAGTCGTAAGTTACGAAGCACAGCTCTCCAAGCCAAATTGGAGTTCAGCTACCACCTGTTTCCAAAAGCCACGTTTTTCATACTCATTTCCATGTAACATCCCTCAAAAACAATAGCAGATATGTGGCTGACTAAATATAAAACACCTCCTCCTTTACATACCCCGCCAGAGATCTCAGGACCACCACAGGAGGCTTCGACCCCACTCTCACACTTTGGCAAGCTCTTAAAAGTTCAAGACAAAACTTCAGCATGCACAGAACGTTGCACCTCCAGACCCTGCTTGAACAGAGCACCTCAGCACAAGTGGACACCAGCTCCTGGGTAGCAGCTGCTTCCAGAATATCTGAAGTGGTCAGAGCAGCACAGTGAGCTTGTAAAAGACTGAATACTTCCGTCAGCTCTGTCAAACTGACTACAGCTCTAACGCTTGATGCAAACTGCCCGGCTGCCTGTTAGGCAATTGACCAAAACCGCCTAGTTTTTCCTGGAGAAGGGTCTCTCTGGATAAAAAGGGAAGCATCTGATATCTACCATCTTCGACTTAAGTTACTGGTTTGGATTTTTTTCCAGCAAAAACTCTGTAGCTACATGGATGTAGAGATTTTTATCTCATCCAAAAAACAATTAAAGAGTAATCCAGAATTCAGGTTTACAGTTAACAATTTTTGCTCCATTTCCCAAATACAAAATTAATGATGTGACTTAGCACCCAAACTTCACCTTTCCAACCACTGAAACTACTTAGTAGCATTCAGTTAAAAAGTACATTTTAGCTAGACAGCTTTTGAAAGTTCTATTCTATTTTTATCTTGCATAGCTCATTGAAGTGACAGGACATTTACAAATAACTATTTTTAAATACGGTATAAGTGGTCCAAATGAGAATGTTCTCAAACTCAGTAATTGTGTCCAAGATTAAAGCAGAAGGAGTTAGAACATGTCATTTGACATTACAGTAACAGCCCAACTGTTGCTCAATCTGGCAGAAATAGATGCCTTTCAGGAATCTTAATTTTCAGTATTTTGGAATACTGAATGCAAGCAACTAGTGCAGACACATGCAGACAGCTAGTAGTACAAGGTCATGATTATTTTACTATCCCACTTTTGCTTAATATGGAATTAAGAATGTCTGGGGGGTTCTTTAATTTAAATTTTTTTAAGAATTGTTTTTCCACTGCAGAGTTCCTTTGCTCAAGCTTCTGCTGCATAAATTCATACATTATGGGTATTACCTCTGCCATCACATGATTTCCAAGTTAACACTAACACACCAAAGGGAAATATTTAACATCTAGATACGCACTGTGCATTGCAGATCCAAGACAAATGCAATTTCCATCCACAGGAAAACAATCTTGTAGGGATCTTATTTCCACAGTAGTTTTTAGGGTGTCCGTGCCACTCTGCAGAGACAGCTTCACAGTTTATACAATGCCTAATACAGATGGACTTCCCAAATTTACACTAGGGGAGTCCACCCATGCCTGTGGTGCATTTCTGCAGATGTCCCCGTGCAACCTCACAAGTAGCTGAAGCCTAGTGTAGATACGTCCAAGGACATTACAATCTTAGTCCCTGGAAGTATTCCCTGATAATAAACTTGAATAAGTAAAATCAAGCACAGATTTAACAAAAAGAGGTTTGGTCTTTGAGGAGGAGACAGAGAGAATGGGTTGCACCTTACAAAAGAAGCGGGGTAGTGGGTACCAGGTAAGCAAACTGCACTTACAGAACCACTGACAGTAAAACTTCATGTACAACCAAACATTGCTATCAAAGCTTTAAATTGAGGGGATTATATTCTGCTGTCTAAAATCTGTCTTTTCAAAAGGTAAAAATTCTGGGAGATCCTAACAACAATATTATCTTCTGAGAGATGAAGAAATGGGAGTGACAGAAGTGAAATAATAATTTGTAAATAACAAGAATGCCACTACCACTGTATGTCAGAATGGTTGTCATGCACAGACTGCAATAATCCTTTATGTCAGCTTGCAGTGTTTCATACAGATTCATTGACCTGCACAGTTCATAAAAAAAGCAAATTAAGTAAGGGATAGTGGTCACCAACAAAACCAGATGATATCAGGCCCATCAGCTGGAGGTATACACTAAGCCTATGCCTCTGTACAGTGATAAAACACACGAGTGAAGCATTTGCCATGTGAAAGGGCAAGCTGCTAATTAATGCCCACATCCTGATAAATGGCGGAGGAAGAATCTGACGTGTGCAAACAGCCACTTTTGCTTATTTAGGCTGATGAGTCACATGATTAATGGCCATACTTTGCATTGTTCAGATAAGGTGTAAAGGTACAAACAAGGAAGGACCTACCAGGACTCTCTACCCGCTTGTAGTGGTAGGGATTGATGCAAACTTCCTTCTGTTTTGAACCAAATGGAAACTCGCAGCATTCCAGTGGTTTCAGTTCGTGATGGCTCTGCAGGTCTGGCCAGCGCCACACTCTACAGTAAATTACATGTGGTAGCCCTTTCCGGTGCGAAACCTGAAGCCTGCCGTCCAAGGAACGAGGAATTGTGACACAGTTGCTGGGCTGACCAGGACAGCTTAGAGCTTTTTCCAGCTCCTCCATAGCACCTTTTTTCTTCTTCAGTTTTTTTACTAATGCATCAACAGCTTTCTCTGCCCATTTTTCTTCTTCGTCCCCCTGCTTCCATCCCAACAGCCTCTTCACTGCTGGGCTGGTGAAAGAGAATAAACTTGTCACATTCATAGTGACCCCACTGTGGCGATACCACAGAACCAAGCAGCTGAGACTGTCCTGTTCTTCCACCACCACCAAGGTACAGCAGATTGTGTCAGCAGTCAAAAGCAGCCTGTATCAAATAATTGTGAGCCTCTTTCTTTTTCAGTCCTCCAGTCCCAGGAAGGCAGCGCTGACATCCCCTCTTGATGGATGTGTCCTCCTCATTATTCTAAACCCTTCCAGCCAAGAACCTGCAGGAGAATATCAGAGGCAGAGAAAGAAAGGATTTTACCTTTTAAATGAACATACAGCAGTTAAAAAACATCCCCCCAACCCACAAGAGTGGTGTGCCCAAAACCCCAAAAACATTATTAAAAATTTTCTTTTTTTAAAAAAATAATC
>WEIS01048582.1:0-10043 GCA_013389965.1 Todus mexicanus
AACTGTCCTTATCTCAACACATGAGGTATTACCTTCTTTTTTCTTCCTAATTTTTTTTTCCATCCCACAGTAAGGGGTGTGGAGGGAGGTGGGAAATGGTAAGCGAGTGGCTGCAGGGTGTTTAGTTGCCAGCAGAGGTTAAACCTAAAGACGGTCCCTAGCACCATCCAGATTATACCCAGTTAGTATATATTGTAGCTATTCTCAAGTGCCAGACAGTGCTCTGGAGCAGGTTAGATATCTATTACCAGGACAAGCCCAATGTTATATGGTGTTACTGTCATTCAACAAACTGAGAGTCCGGACTTCTGCTTTTCCCTTCAGAAAGTGCTTGAGTTCATTTATTCCACCTTTTAATTAGGCACCACTTCTCTTTTGACTAAAGCTTAACCTAAGGGAAAATCTGAGTACAAGCTGAGGAGAAGAATCCTATTGGACTTGGGTCAAAAAAGTGGTTTTATTCTTGATTTCAGGCATGAGGCAGCTTGATCTTAATAGAATTGTGCTATAGCCTCCTCTCAAATTAGGACACTGAGTTCTTCCACTTTTGTTTCTGCAGGTCTTCAGTAGGTGGTTCAGGTTTGAAATATGATTAACAATCTGTACAAAAGCACAAAGCTAAGAATAAATGAGGCAATTAGGGTTACATTCAGGTGAGCACGCTGCTCTAAAATAGTAAGAATTCAAATAATTATGCAGTTCAAGGATAATACATACTAGTGTCTCCCTTGAGAATCTTCAGTTCATCTCCTGGCCTTTGTTTCTAATTAATCCTTGAATCCTTTTGTAGGTTAATACAATTAATGATAGGGATAAGCCCTCTGTAGTGTTTAGTCAATAGGATTTGCAGAACTTGCTTTTCTTTACTACGACCAGCAGGGGTCTGAGGAAACCTTGTCGCCTTCTTAAACCTAGCTTAATTCCAGCATCAGCCAATGACATGCACACGCAAACACCTCTTTTTAACCTCACTGAGGGTACCAGAGTGGGAAAATCGGTGTAGGTCAATATTTCTTCAAAAGACTACTACAGATACTGATATGTTTGCCCATTCTCACAGCAACACACTTGCTATCTTCCAAAATGAATATTGCCAGCATGTCCTTGAAAGCATAGGGTATTCTTGCAAAAACTCATCATTAGATTTAAAAACACAGATGAATATATAACAATAACATTTTTCCTGTAGTAATGTAAAGAGAAATGTTCTGTAGAATGAGACTGTATTTGGCATAAGATGCTGATTTTGCTGCTCCTCTCTTCTGACTGTTATTTTACTAGCTTGCTCAGTTTCTAGCACTTTTAGGTCTTTCCAGCTGGATGTGAATCAGAAGCACATAGGTGCTGCTCTCCCTGACTCATTTCTTATATGTTCAGTAGCTTTCTCAGCTTCATATTATAGTCGTCATAGTCAAATATGCAATTTAGATTTTCCTTTTAATCACTCACAAATGTATAATCAGGACGTGGCATGCTTTCTTGATCACTGAAACTGTATGTGCAATATTGGCTCCCCTTCTCCCTTTTATGTCTCCTTTTTTTTTAATGTCTTCCATCATCCTTTGGGTTGTCCTGTCCTTGGTTATCACACCAAGAGTCTCTGGAGAATCTCAACATTAACTTGGCTACAGGTCCTCTAGTTTCCAATGTCCTATTGACCTTATCACCACATTTGGCTTTCCACCCACTGTTCGATGTTCAAAGCTTCTTGGATCATGTCCTTCTCTTGTAGATAAGAGCTTCAGGTGAGTATTTACCTTCTATCAAATATCTCTTCATCAACAAACAGACAAAGATAAGCATTGATGGAACAACTCAGACTTGTGTTTCCCCAAAAGAGACTGGTATCCTAACCACATCTTGCAGATGTCCTGCAAGCTCTGAAAGAGCCAGAAAGCCTACACTCAGTACTAGATGTTATTCTTTTGCTTTCTGCATAATCTCAGTTTTCCAAATGGATGCTTTTGTTTTCCAGGCCTGTAGAGAATCCATGCTTTTTAGGGGGGGTTAAAATAGGTGTAAAAAGTAAGATGAGACTAGCTATTATTAAAGAATTAGTTATGGAATATACTGAAAGATTATAAACAAAACCATTTTTAAAGGGTTTTTGGTTAAATCTATACCCCCACTATTCTCTGTCACTGTGTCCATGCTTTCTGTGGTTTCTTTATCTGTTTTCAAAAACTGCTATAGTTCATTGAAGGATTTAAGAGGTAACCTTCATCTGTGTGGTTATACATTCAAAATGTGTGACTGCAGAGTGGAAGCCTGAAATGAAAAGGCTTATTAATAACATTTTTTAATTCATACAGCAGTAAGAAAACATTTCATTTGTTCATCCCTTGATTGTCTTTTTATTTTCAATTACCTTTTCTAAAAGGAAGTTTAATGTCATCTCTGGATTTCAGCAGGTCTCCAGTTAAAAGGAAGGCAAGACAAAACACTTGCAGCTTTGGGTGGATTTTTCTGTGACTTTTTCCTCAATTTTCTCTATTTTTCAATGAAGCACCTGATATCTACTAACCTGAATTGAGGAAAACCTGATTTTTGTGGTTGAAAACAGAGCTCATGCCTCCTAGCTTTGATACTGATCCCACACACTGTTCATCTAATATCAGGACATCCCCCAAGTCTGAGACCTCAGAGGTACTTTGCGCCTGGGCTTGCTTAGCAGAAGCTGCCCCTTCTGATGCTTTCCTGGAGTCCTACTCAAGTGTGCCCTGTTGCAGAGCTTGGGCCAGCTGCAGGGTTGTGCCACAGCTGCCCTTAGTGCACCACCTGAGTGGTGATTGTACAGCAGGAGGACACATGGGAGCTCAGTGTGAGATTGCGGGGCAGACCCATTCCTACTCCAGGGTGTCCTTCTCCCCTGTTCTTCTTTACTGTGCCGGTCCTTCTCTTTCTGCCTCTGTCCATGGTTTAGTGTCCTGAGTTACCTGCAGTGTTCTTTTAAGATCTCATATTACCACAGTGCTGATTTTGTCCTGTCAGGGGAGGTTTAGGCTGGATGCTAGAAAAATTTTCTCTGGAAGGGTTGTCCAGTATTGGAACAGGCTGCCCAGGGAGGTGGTTGAGTTGCCATCCCTTGAAGTGTTTAAGGGGCATATAGATTAGATGCTTAGGGATATGTCTTAGGGGTGATAAAGATTAGAGTTAAAGGTTGGATTGGAGGATCTTATAGGTCTCTTTCAACCTAGGTGATTCTGTGTTTCTGAGCTGGGGCAGAACAGTGCAGATTTTCTGAGGCTATCACAACAAGATGAGGGCTTCTAAGCTGAGACAAGCCTAAACTGAAATAGGAATCCAGCCTCGTACTGGAATCCAGCAGAAGAGTATCAAAGAAAGGAACACGTTCCATCTATACAGGTTGTCTTTCTAATCAGGCTGTGTACAGGACAGCCTTATAAATGTAGTTGAGAAGGTTGTAAAAAAACTTTGCAGTGATGTGGGTCATGCATGTCATGAGCCAAAAATCTAAAACAAATGGATACTAAATATTTCCACTATGCTTGGGCCTTAGCTGGTATTGGACAGGAGATTTGAGTAAAAAGAGAGGAATCCCGATGCCTAATTTTGTGTAGATGGTAAATGATCCTTAACCCATCATTTCAAACTGAACAGGCAGCCCAGGGCAGGACTTTCTGACTGTATACAAAGACTTCTTTTATTGCAACATTGGAGCAGATTATCAACATTAATCTTTGTCTAGCTTTACTGTTTATATGGAACTGGCACTAATGCCAGTTTACACATGTATTACAAGAGACCATCTATATTTCAGCTCGGGGTCAATGTTTCTGGTAGTTGGATTTGTTGAATGCTAATTAACACTAGCCCCCAACACGAAACACTTCAAAACCGGAAAATATAGATAATATGGTGTTTAACAGGTATAAGAGGAAATAGCAATAGTTTTTTTAAATCAGGATTATTGGTAAAATAATTGTCAGGTGGAAGATTCTTAAATATACTTTCAGGAAAGTAAACATAAGACAAAAATAGGCTGCTATAAACATATAAAAAGCAGACATCATTTGGTGGTAAGCTCACCAAAGGCAATCTATCTTTCCCTCATCAAAGGGCAGTAAATGATTTCCTGACTGATTGGGATCAGTCAAGATAACTTTGAAAGACTCTCCACAAGGAAAGTAGGTGTTTTGTGGCTTTATGAAGTATGCTTCCTGACTCCTAGATACCAACTGGAAGAATAGTTTATTTAGACATGAGCCATATTCAGTTGGATGTTTTCAGTACATCTCAGTATCTTGTTGTTCTTGATCCAACACAGCTTTGTACACTTGTCTGGCTTGCCAATATTGTACTTCTGCACTTCCCAGAAATCTCTTTCATCAGTCTTTAATATGTCCTCAGGGTCTGCATGATGGGGGAGAAAAAGGGACAAAAACCCAGCTGATTTGTGATGGGTTGTTCTGTTTCCTCTCTGATTATACTTTGTCAAGTTGCTAAGATGGTCTGTTGTGGGAGAGCTTTTGATAACTACCTCCTTTATAGAGTCTAGCTTTTCTTGGCCATGGACTCTTTGCAGTAGAATTGGAGCTCTGGAGTAGGGAAGCAAATACTCAAGTAGGTATTTTTATGTCTCTAATTCTATTTCACTTTTTTCCCCGTGAATTTGTCTGAAACTTTCAAAAGTAACCCACCTTCTCCTTGTGTATGAGAGCTATTATTTTTAACAAAGCCAGCTGATTGCTGCCACCCTCCTATTTAGCATCTGTTTCAAGTATTTATCCCAGTCAACTGTGATTGATAGCTCATAATCTTATTTGTAAAGAAAGATACAGATGCACATTGAGCAGGTCTGTCATTACATACTCTGCAGTTTTGCTTAACCTTCCCTTGCTCTCTAGACCAGTGTGCTGTAAGAAGCCTAGATTGAACCTTTTGTTCTAATTGAGATTGGACATGTCCAGAATAAGAGACTATGCTTCCTGTCATCAAACCATGGGCTAGACTGGGCTAGACCACCTTCAGGCTATACTTTTGAGTACAGACAAGAAAGCTAAACACAAGGATGGTAATGCTACAGAAAGGAGTGCTACTGTCCCTTGCCTTGGTTGATCATTTCCAACCTTTGCCCTGTGTTGGCACAAGTGCTTAACGTCTCACATAGAAACATGGATCAGTGAATTAATCTGGTTAAAACCTGATCCAATATAAAGAGGAGAACTAGTTTTAACCTGGTTTACTCACTTTCCACAGTGCATCTATATTCAAGGTAAAATTTCATTCAGGCTGTTGTTAATGACCACTGGCTGAACAGAATAACTGATTCTGGTGAGTTGACCCTAGCTGGATGCCAGGTGCCTACCAAAGCCATTCTATCACTCCCCTCCTCACATGGGCGAGGGAGAGAAAATATAAGAGAATCTTATGTGTTGAGGGCGGGACAGGAAGAGATCACTTGCCAATTCCTGTCAGACCAAACAGATTCAACAGGGAAATTAGTTTATTACCAGTCAAATCAGGGTAGGAAAATGAGAAATAAACCCAAATCTTAAACACCTTCCCCCCCACCTCTCCTTTCTTTCTGGGCTCAACTTCTGATTTTCTCTTACTCCTCCCCCCTGCAGTAGTACAGTGGGATGGGGAATGGGGGTTGTGATCAGTTCTTATGATCACTCTTTCCTCCTCAGATGTGGGAGACATTTCTCCGTGAACTTCTCCAATGTGAGTCCTTCCCAAGGGCTATAGTTCTTCAGAAACTGCTTTAGTGTGGGTCCTTTCCACAGTGTGTTGTCCTTTAGGAACAGACTACTCCAGTGTGGATCCCCCACAGAGTCAGAAGTTGTGCCACCAAACCTGCTCCAGCATGGGCTTCTCTCTCTCCATAGTCCCTCAGGTCCCACCAGGATCCTGTTCCAGTGTGGGCTTCCCAAGGGGCCACAGTCTTCTTCAGGAACCCACCTTCTCTAGCATGGGATCGTTCATGGACTACTGGTGTATTAACCTCCATGGGCTGCAGTGCAACAGCGTGGGTTGCACGGGATTTTCTGCTCTGGTCCATGAAGCACCTCCTCCCCCTCCTGCACAGACCGTGGTGTCTGCAGTTCTTCCACACATTCTCACTCTTGACTGCAGTTGCTGTTTCCCCTTCTTAAAGGTTATTACAGAGATGTTACCACCATCACTGATGGGCTCAGCCTTAGTGGCAAGTCAGTTTTGGAGCTGGATGGCATTGGCTATATCAGACACAGGGGAAGCTTCTAGCAACTTCTCATATAGGCCACCCCTCTACCTTTCCTGCTCTTAAAACCTTGCCACACAAACCAAATACATTGATGTAAGTGATTTCTGTGCTTAAAAGTAACTTGATTTTGGTGACAAGCTTGCTTGAATACTATTTGTAAGAGGTCTGGTCTTGTGGGCAAGTGCCAGCAGGAATGAAAACTAAATTGTAGGAGTAAAAATTGCCTCAAGAAGTCAGTGTGGTAATATAACAAAAAAAAAAAAAAATCATCGCACCTGCCTGTTTCCTAATGTTGGGTGTCATTGGAGTTCTCTGTTCACTTTGCTTTGAGGAAGGAGATAAATGACAATGAAACATCAAATTAATCACTTTTCAGTCAACAGTTTTTCCACCAGACATATTGGATTACTCATTAGCTGACCATCATTTCTAAAAGCCTTTGTTTCCTAAATTGCATTCAATTAATTGTAATTGTCATTAATTTTAACATAAGACCAGTCTCCTTAAGATATTATCCACTAAATGAAAAGAACTTTTGTCACTAATCTCACCGCATTTTTTTATTTTATGCAGTAGTCCTCCTTAATCTGTGCAGGAGTGTGTCATTATGCTTATTTCAGGCATATAAATCTGAACTTATATTGAATGAGCAGGTAAGGTTTGTGTGTCTCACTAATACACAAACCTTTCTGCAACTGTGTTTTATGCTTGGGCGGTTAAAATGGCAACCATTTTGAAAGGGAAAGAAAACAGTTTAACTACCAGTCGAAGTATCTGACATAATTAAAGTAGTTTAAACATCTTGGCAAGATCATTAAAAATGGAATTAGTTGTTGAGTGATAGCACAAATGCAGTAATCTAAAGGACTTCACATTTCTGAAGCTTATCTCATGCTCTGCTGAAACTCAATGTATCTAGACTGAAAGCTGTGATTTTAGAGAAACTGAAGTTAAGATTTTGCCTGCCTATTTACATGCAGATTATTGCAAAGAAATTGAATTATCAGTTGCTCCAAGAATTTCAATTTGGCCAGGTGTTTGTGCGCAAGCTAAGTAACTATACCCCTGGTATGGTCTGTATAAAATCAAGGTAATTTTATATCAGATTTTGCAGACAACTAAGATTATCTCTAATCCCAGGATAAGGATTAAGAACCTGTAATAGACCTTGGTGGCTAAAAATCAGGTACAATAATATTTACATTTTAAATGCCATATTGTCATGGTCTGTCTGCACTCTGTATGGGGTACTAGAAACTTTGGACTAAACAAAATGGGATCTTCTCTTGTGGCACTATGCACCAGCAGCAGTAAAGAGGGACATGCTGTTTGGGACCTGTTTCTGAAGCACAGCTTGTGATTTTCTTCCTCAAAACATCTTCAGGTTCCTGTTTCCTTTAAAGGCCTCTCAAAAGGAAAAATATGATTTAGGTAACAGTGGTGTTGATGACAATGGCATACATTCATTCTGCATTTAATATGAAATATAGCAACATCATATAGAGTAAGTACTGGTACCCAAGATTCTCCCTTCATCCCCCTTCTTACCTCTAGTATTACATTGCTCTTATTCCATGCCTTTCTTCCCACCTCTTTCACTTCAGTAAGTTTTCTTGATTTCTCCTTTTGTACTGAAGTACCTTCAGCATGAAAAGCAGAGTACCTGTCACTCCCACATGATGTTTAGGACATCTTCGTTGGAGGTAGTAAATGTAGTTTTGAAGATTCTCTGATCGAGGAGTGAGTCAAAGCCCATTTCCCAGTTCCATCCATGGGATGCTGCCTTCTCACCACTGAAATTAAGCTATTTTGCATTCTGGGGGAGCCCAATACTCCTGGCATATACTAGATGATGAATTAGGTGGATCTTTATTGGTCAGAACCACTGAAGATACTGAGGGGAAGTTTGGAGCTTCCCCACAGATTTTTCTTTCACTTCTCAGACCTTTCCCTACCAAAGAACAAAAAATGCTTCTGTCCTCTGAAAAGCCACTAGCTCATGAATCATTGTTTTAATTACCACTGTGCAGGACCAAAAGTAATCTTTAAGGATGGGGAGCCCATTGCTAAAGGCAATGTTGAGACTGTGTTTCTTCTGAGCAGTTTGCAACCAAATAGCAGTAAAACTGAAGTGGTATTGCGCATTGTCTTTCACAGTGGGTCAGAACAGATACGGACAGATGAAAGAGCTTGAGTACAGTGACACAGGACGCATAAGACAAAACTGAAAAATTAAGCCAACACTGAAGTCCATGGCAGTACCTTAGCATAACCTTTGCCTTCTCTGTGAGACTGACCTTTTCTGAACCAAAGAGAGTCTTAAATTTTTCTGATACTGAGGCAAAAAATATAAAAGCAGGATAGGCAGAAAGCAATCCTTACTCTAGAATCCCCTCCCTGTTTCAGGCATAGTTGAGGTACCAAAAGATGAACTGCAAACTAAGATTCAAATTCTGGTCTCTCCCTATCTCAGGAGTAGTAAAGTTAGTCCAGAGTAGAGTTAGTCTGACTAAAGTGAGCCAGTGTGGGTGGCTGGTGCTCTGAGGAGGAGCAGCATACTCAGTTCTTCTCATGCTCAGTGCCACCCTCTGTGTGCACCTGGGAAATGGCACAGAATAGTGGCTCTGTGAGTCTGTCTTGTTCCTCTGCCCTGCCACTTGTTGTACTATTAATAATGAATATGAATGCACTGGAAATGCTGCTTGCCACATGATGCCTTTTTCCTGGTTCAGTTTTTCCATTTCTTTGGAGCACAGAGGGGTCCTCAGTGATAGCGACATGAAATTATATAAACTTGGTAATCTATAATGAGGATATACACACACATGTTCTTAATAGTAAGGTGTTTTTATTTATTCTGCTTCATATTTCATTTACACTGTACAGATTTCTAAATCAATTCTCAAATATTCAGAGACCTAGTAAAAAAAAAAGTCCCCTTAAATTCAAATGTCAGTGTATATGTTGAGGCCTACTTGCAGAACCAGCCAGCTGAGAAATGGAGCATGAATTCATTAGCAAATCATACCCACCAGAACTGACCTTACAACCTGCATGAATCAAAAAGAAAGACTTAGCTTGGCTGACTTCTGTGAAAAAACAGAGGCTAACCAGCACTGTCAAAGAGGGCAAGATTCCCAAAGAACAAAATGTTATTATCAATCTTATAACATTAAATCAAGAACAATGGAAAGAAAAAATATAGAACTAAGTTTGAGACTATTCTAGTAAATGTGACAGTTGATTACTAGCAAAAAATCTTCCAAAAAAAATGCACAGGTAGCCTTTATTAGCGTGGAATTGGAGAGTCACATAATGATGCATTTTCACTCTAGGGAAGAAAGCGTTTTACAGCATAAAAGAAATTGCTGTAGTGACCCAGGGGAGCTGCCAGTGTTTCTTGGATGAGGACAATTAACTGAGACAATACTGATAATTTTGCCACAGGTTTTAAATGATCTAGAAAGCAGAGTAACACTTTTCCATAATAGACTCAACTTGGGCTCTCCAATAAGGGAATTTCAGTAAAATCCTGCAGCAGTCAGGGCTGCAAATAAGAAACCAACTTACCCGCAGAAGTAGATATGCACAGATCTTAACAGCAGAATTAAACTTCTGTTAGCTGTGTTCAGGAGCAAACAACCTAGACCAGCACAGGCCAGTGCTGTGATGTACCCCAGTTGACATATCTGTTGCCACTAGAATTGAGGAGAGCTGGCAACAGCAATGATTTACTTGCACATAGTGCCCTTTCTCCCTGGGAGGGTCTCCTGACGTACACATCTGCATCAAAACAGGCATTGGCTGAAGCAAATATTAGCTCCGCACCACAGAT
>WEIS01048583.1:7580-19411 GCA_013389965.1 Todus mexicanus
CACTATAGTTATTACTGTTTTCTTCTCTCCTTGTGTTGTTTTATTAAACTGGCCCTATCTCAACTCCTGGGGTCTCACCTTTCTTTTTTCTCCCAATTCTCCTTCCCATCCCAGAGGGGAAGCAATGGGCAAGTGGCTGGAGGTGTTTAGCTGGCAGCAGAGGTTAAACCACAACAAGGTGTTTCAGTAAATTTATAACCTGAATGCTGTATGCAATGTTTCAAATCGTCTTCCAAAATTTTTGACAGGATCTTTACCTTTTTGTTATTGTTTGGTTGGTTGGTTGGTTGGTTTTTTACTTCACTATTCCCAACTTTCTAACAAAATACAGCTTGGAAACTTACATGAATTTGATTTGAAAAATACAAACAAATCAGTGCAGACAAGATGATGCTGGACGCTTCACTCTCAGCATAAATTTTATCCCATGAGAAGAAAAAATAGCAGCTTTGTAAATGCCCAGTTGAGACTGTGCTATGTGTATGGTGTAGCTGGTAGCCAGATAGATAATATGAGGAGGAAAAGTCATATGAAAATATTACTTGAAAAAATAAACTTCTCTCTTTGAAATTCAAAATTTTGACAATAGGCTTCTAAAACTGTGAGGCTAGACTACATCAAACATGCAGCTACAAGAGTGAAAACAGTTTAGGCAAATAGGAAGACTCTTATTTGAGACCTTTCACTGACCACGAGGAAATTAATCTTCCATTTGTTTTAAATTTTCTGGGCATCTGATCTTTCCTGCAATAAAAATTGGAATGTTAGGATTTCTTATTTCCTTCACTGTAGGTAATTAAAACTTATGCATCAAATTAAACTCACCTCCCATGTTGGAAGTCCATCCGTTTGAGATCCTACCTTAGGAAATCAATTTTCTATTTTAGAGGAAGAAGAGCAGGTAGACACCTTAGTCATCTCACCTGTTATCCTGCTTCAAAGCAGGATCAGCTGTGCTTGCTTCATCCCTGGCAGTACATATCTGCTCTTAAAGATCTCCAGTTATGAAGTCTTTGCAGCATCCTCAGGGAAATCTATCTTGAGCTTAAGTGTTCTTACAATTTAAAAGATTTTCCTTATATCTAACCTAAATCTACTTAGCTGTAATCTAAGCTCATTAAGTCTTGTGGTATCCCAAGTAAAAATGGTGAACAGATTCCTTCTTTTTAGTATGTTAAGAATATTATCTCTGAAAATAATCTCTGCTCAGTCTCTGCATTTCTGTAGGCTAAATGTTAACAGTTCGTTTAAGCTCTTCTTGTAGGACAAATTGAAGACCTTTGATCATTCTTTTTTGTTGTTTTAAAAATTATTTTAATTATTTTTAAAAATTCTTCTACTTCTTCAACAGCACTGATCAAAACAGAGGCAATATTTCAGGTGCTATCTAGATGAACTGCTATTTGGGGAACAGAGTATACTTCTGTGCCTCCCAGGAAATTGTTCCCTTTCTTGTAAGGGCATGACATTTACTGAGTCATAAGCAACTTATGATCTACTATAACCTTCTGATCACATCTTCAGGATTTCTGGTTAGCTGACTATTCACTGTATTTTCTTAGTGCCTCTAAATTACTTTGATCCTCTTGAAACTAGCTGGGTGACCAGGCAGAAAGAGTGGTTGTGAATAGTTCAGCATCCAGTTGGTGTCCAGTGACCAGTGGTGTCCCCCAGGGATCAGTGCTGGGCCCAGCTCTGTTCAACATCTTTATTGATGACCTGGATGAGGGGATCGAGTCTACCATTAGTAAATTTGTGGATGACACCAAGTTGGGGAGCAGTGTCAATATCCTGGAGGGTAAGAAGATGCTGCAGAGGGACCTGGACAGGCTGGGTCAATGGGCTGAGGCCAATGGTATGAGATTCAACAAGGCCATGTGCAGGGTCCTAGCCTTTGGCCAAAATAACTTCACAATACTTCTTCACACAGAAGAGTAGTTTTGGACTTTGAGACTGTACTTCACCTGGGTGAGATTCCAGTAAAAGACATGCTCCACGACAGCAGGCAGTATAGTTCACTTGCTCATGGGCATGAAATCTGTGTTACCAGACTAAAACTAGTCTGAAGTAAACCCCCAGAAATAATTATAATTTGGATTTCAAGGCCTCAATACCAATGGCTTTTCCCTAGAACTTTGCTCTTTTTGGTCCTTACCACAGCCTGACCTCCCTTCTTTGTCTGACCTCACTAGAATAATGTGTTAGAATTACTGTGGTGGTGAACAATGTGTGAAGCTCTGGAGGTGTAGCTTGTGTTGATGCTTAAGAACAAGCAATATGTGTGACCTCAGTGTCCTTAAATTTTGTGTGTTAGTTTCTACTCATAAGAATTAAATTTTTAATGTAGTTCCTTTTTGCTTGGTTTTCTGTTTAAATAGGTATTTGGGGGCAATTTCACCTATTAAAGGTATCCAAGCTAAAGGAGATAGCAATACAGTATTTTTGGCATTCACATTTTTAGCGTATATTATGGTCAGAGATGTTTATTCTTTGAAACTAGAATAAGTTACTGTCAGTAGAGGGACTCAGTTCAGTCTGATGAGTACATTGCAAGTTTATCTTAACGCAACTGGATGAATCTATCCTTGTCACAAACAAGTGTAAGAAAGTTCTTATTGTGAATGCTATATGTATTTCTCAAAGCACTAACATCCGTACTCAAACTATGTTATATGAAGCAGAAAGTGATATTGCAGCAACAGACAAAAGTATTAGAGAATTTGCCAACAAGTGTTATTAACTTATTATTTGACACAGATGGTTTCTTAATATTTTATGCTTATAAAGCTATTCTAGATGGTGCATTTCCATTACAGCTGGTCTTCCCAGTTATGCTCAGTGATCATTTTCAGATGCTTATAATCTTGTTCCATTATGAAAGGTATAGTAGGCATCTAAAATATGCATAAAATCCATTTTTGCCATGTTTTGTGATGCACGTAGCACTTTAGTGCAAAGCAGAATATTTATTGATCTTAAGATTATACAGTACATTGCATGCAGAAAACTATTACATGCTAGATATCATTGTGGAATTAAAAGAAGAGATATCTTTCAAATTTTTTAGGGCAGGGAAGCTAAGGGGGGAAATTATATGCCATTCCCCCATCTCCCTATGTGAAGCAATAAAATCTATGGAGGACCTGGCATATCTAGCGAACACACTGAGTTTGCTAATTGTATTTACTATATGTAAATGATTCTGAAGAAAAAACAAATGTCTAACGTAGTCCTTTCTGGAATTCTCCATCATTGAAATAACTAGATACCTCTTTGCAGATGCAGGCAAGAAATAAAAGAAGAAAAAACACATAGACAATCTCCACCAGAGACCTTTTTGAATTATATTTCATGCAATAAATATATTTAATATGCAATTCACATGAGGACTGAAAAATACCCTGTATTCCTGTGACATAAATTTTCTGTTTTTACAGACGTCTGCTGTGTTCTAATACTGAAGGACTACAAGTAATGATCAAACTTGGTGTGTTCTCAGTGGTCTTTCAGTAGTCCTTCTGTCAACTGACTTATTCATCTAATTTAACATTGTCTTACCAAAACTTCAATGGGAAAGGGAATGGAATTGTTCTGAGGCAAGAAAATTTAAATTATGCGCTTATAAATGGAAAATCAGTGTGTGTAATCTTTTGTTAGCAAGATCCTCAAATGAAAGGCTTCTTAAAATGAAAACATCAGTCCTGCTTTTTGCATCCAGACTTTTCAGAAAAGGTTTCTCTGTAACATAGGATATTAGCTTCTATTAGATATTCTGATACTGAGTCATAGGTAGCAGATAACACAAAAATTTCTTAAAACCCCCAACAGAATCACAGAATAATTGAGGCTGGAAAAGACCTCTGAGATCATCGAGTCCGGCCTATGACCTAACACCACCACATCAGCTAAACCCTGCCACTAAGTGTGGCATNAATACAACAACAACATTGTATAATTTTGGCAAGGTTATATACCTTTCTATATAAATTTCCTAATCTATTGTAGACACGTATTTTTTTTTCTCCAAAATGAAATAAACATTTAATTAAATAAAGATTTTTTTCTCTTCAAAATGGAGTCTACAAATACCTAATCCCAGAGCTACAATTTCTCAACCTTCCTCCTCTTCTATGAGATGTTGCTATGGTTATTACCCTGCTGGGTAGTGAAATGCAGTAATTTGTTTAGCAATTCCTCTCTTCCACAGACCATACACATCTATGGGAGGCCTGCATTTGCTAAGTGCATCCGTGTGACAAATATGCTGATTTTTACAAAGTCATGGTTTGTAAAGCACATATATTCTGGGTTGGTAACAGGAATTCTTATCCAATAAAAATAAATTCCTCTGGTAGCAAAAAAAAGTTTCTAGAAAGATGTTCCAAGTGCTTCCTTCCTTTTCCCCTCTGTGCAGAAAATGTGATGACCCTTTTCTTTGATAGAAAGGGCAGCAGATATCATGTATGGTATCTTCTTGAACTTGTAGGACATTATTAATTTGATGGCAAACAAATCAGAATCTTGAAGGAAGCTTGAGTCCTAATTGAGGTTCGATTAAGAGCAGAAGTGCACTGAGATCAGTTTAAAACATGGGAATAAGAGTATTCTTGTTGTAACATCTGTTATATTTCAGTATGGTCTGGCTTGCTGCAGATCTTACATTACAGTTGTGCTTTAAGTGGTAAGCAATGATAAGATTTGGAAAGGTTTCTCTGAATAAGATGTGCATCTTCAAAATTGCACAAAGCTTATAAGCTACTTAGTTCTTGAACCAATTGGGCTGCATTGAGCATAAAATATTTGAAAATGTAGAAGATTTTGTCATGGCAAGTAGGATGAAAAGTTTGGGGTTGTTTTGGTGGTGAGGTCTTAAGAGATCAAGTTGCGGAGAAACTGAATATTATCCTTGTGTTAAGAAGGTTCTGTGTGGCAGAGGTGGATTTCAAGACTTAAAAGGGCCAGAAGAAAGGTGATAATATTTAAAGATGCAAGGAAATAGATTGCAAGTTAAACAAGAGTGTGTTTTATTTAGACATTTAGACAGAAAATGTAGCAGATTGATGTTTGGCAGGTATAGAAGAGGAAATCAGTAGTACTGCTTTGGGGTTTTTTTCTCTTTTCTTTCCTTTATTCAGCTGCATCTGGCAGCAAGTTGGAAGGTGTTAAATGCTGCTTTTGTGAGTCCCTCCAGTGCATTAGAGACTTAGTAAGATACGACACTTCTGTTCAGCAATGCATCTTCAGCTCCAGTATCTTGTTATTGTTGCTGTTCCTTTTCAGGTTACAAAAGTTGTGTGTTCTCCTGCTTAACCTCTGGCTATAGGATCAGGCAATCCTTTTTTTCCAAATGCAAATTTCATGGCAATATACTTTTTAAGGGTCCACTATACCCCATACCCCTTTACCAGTTGTTGGTGGTTCTGCTGTGAGTTCTCCTTACTTTCATTCAGTCTTGTGATAATGTTTCAAGCAACAGAAATTCCACCTCTTCCTTTGAGGAAATATTTTTTCTATAGGTTGTTTTTTCATATTCAAGTGCAATAGTCATTCTTGCTGCTTTTTCTATATTATAGCAGCTACCTCCTCAAATGATGCCAGGTGTACTCTAATAGACTTTCTTCTTCTATCTCCTGTTTCTAACCATTCACTGATATTTGCTGGATGGAGAAACTCTGGAGTCTATTTTCTGGAAGGAAAAAATGAGGAATGAATGAATTTTTTTAAAAAAGTAAAGTATTAAGTTCTACATGCAGTTTATGAAAGCCTATGGGCTGATTCTACCAGGAAGTGGTCAACCCACTAGTCAGCCTTAACTAGTTCCATGTAATTTGGGAAAAAACCTAAGACAAACACAACTCTGTGACTGAAGGTGATGTCCATGTCGTGTCCCTCTACACCTGTGCTGGAGCGTATGGCAGTAGCAATACTGCAACCATCCACGTACAGTGGATGAAGTAAGGGTCATGGAAGGGTTTACACAAATTCATCCCATTTTGTTTCACTACAACATCAGATGAAAGCACCAATAGCATTTCATCCTTTTCCCCCTTTCAGCTGTTTGCACGTTCTAGTGCTATCTTTCAGCTACCTGTGTGTTGCTAGGATTTCGGCAAACTCTTCGTTGTTATAGATGAAGTGTTTTATTGCAGTTGTCTGGAATTTTCTTCAGTCTTGCAGAAAAAGTATGTCTGTCAAATGCACCTGTCTTTCTGTAGTGAAGTATCAAAAATTGATGCGTAACTCCCAAAAGTGTAGAGAACTTGTTCTCAACATCATCACTTACTTTTCCTTTCTAAGCTGCTCGAGATCCTTCCAAGCTTTTATTTGCCTTACAGTCATATAGTAAATTCACAGTAGAATGACTTCTCCTCACGCAGCCTTTCAGACTGTTTCCTCTATAGAGGTGTTGCTGTATTTCCACTAATCTGCACTGGCTCAAGCCCATGGGATTTTTCCCCAGGTTCATGGACGCTTAGTCCAACGTGCAGAATGTTACAGAATGTGAAGGTTTGTGACAGTTTGGTTAATATGATATATTTTTAAAATACATTTGTTTCCATTATCTGACTTGTTCTGCAACTCTTTCATTGCTATCTTCTGTGCCTTCCCAATCTCCCTCCTCGTTTCTCCTCAGCCAAACAAGGTCAGTGTAACTTGAACATGGGTATGTGTCCTTAAAGATAAGGAGTTTGGTGAGTAAGCTTAAATCAGTGGCAAAGTTAGAATGACTTCCAGCCTTTACATTTTATGCCAAGTGGGAAAAGTAGTAAAGATTCTTTCTTCCAAAATATTAACAGCAATAGTCACATGGAGGAAAAAAACTTGACTACAGTCAACCAATTATAATTATGTTGATATTAGGTGTTATATGTTGATTTACAAATTAGAATCATGTTGATGATTACAATCAATAGATTATGATTGTGTTGATGTTACGTTATATGATGTTCTATGTTGATGTTGAAACTATAATTATGTTGATGATTAAAATCAACAAATTACGTTGTTTGTAAGATGAATCAGGGTTCTTACAGCCTTGAACACTTGATTTTGGAATATGTCCATGGGTAGAAATTATCATTTTCCTCTCACTTCAGCTTGGCTGTGTCATCTGTACACTTCCCAGTAGGTGGTTCTAGAAAGCAGTAGATCCCCTTCCTGCTCCCTTCCACCTGAGTATTCTCTGTCTTCTCCAGATTGAAAAAACAAACTCTCCACCTCCTTGTATGTCATATGCAGCCACTGCTGCCTAGACTGGTAACTCTCCATTGGATTTAGTCTGTTTTGGCAATGTCTTTCTTGTAGCTGAGGCCTCAGATGTATCCCATCTCATTCCTTGGACTTGTGTATGTCCTGTTTGCTCAAATGTAAGCCAATCTGTCTCTCTTTTGAGTACTACTTCACCACCTGAGTCTGCCCCCCAGGAAGCCTGTGAGCAGACTTTTCTTTTAAAGACTGAGGCACTAATCCTCATCAAGGCCTTTCTGTATCCCTTACCACTGTGTCCTTCACCTCTTTGAGCAGTGAGCCCATATTTTCTCGAGTTTTCCTTTTGCTGCTAGTGTACCTATATATAAGCCCTTCTTTACTGCTCTTTGCATCCCTTGCCAGTCGTGTTTCTCCATGCTTTGTGTATGTTGAGCACGTTTGGCCTCAGAGCAGCGTAACCAGGAGTAATAGCACAGTATGATTTGCTCTGCTTATGTAGTTTGACTGGCTTCCTACGGGTTGTGTGTCAGTCAGCTCAGGCAATGAGCAGCTCCTGCTGACTGGTGCAGAGTAACTAGTGTGTGCATTAATGAGGGGGATCATGTCAGATAATACAGTAATGTAAGACTTGTGATAAAAATTCAGAAAACTATGCGTTGTTTTCTCTAAAATGAATTTCACCCTTCAGGTGCTTTGGGAGGGAGAAAGGGGGTACATGCAAGGTAAAATACAAGTTTACAGCTGCAAACCCTGGATGTTGAGGTAGAGTAACTCCTTCAAACTCTTATTCAGCAATAAAACATTAAAAGCTTGTTTCATCTATTCTTTTGACAACTGTCTTAATGACCCAGAAAAGAGGTACCCAAGCAAAAATATACTAGGACTTTAAAACCCTAAAGGAATTCAGTCACTAAATTGTCTACAATTATTTGACACCCACACATGCTGGCTTAATGTATTACACTGAGAATATGTTGATGACTCCACCGGCAGTTCCACATTAAAATCACTGAGCAAAGCATGGAGATTTTATTTTTCACTCTTTATGTAGGGATGTAAATTTAATAAATATTTTGTGAATATAATTACTTTGTTAACTATATTTACACTGGCATATATAATTTTAAAGGAAGCTATTAAACTCAGCAGTAAGAAGTGAAAATATGTATATGCACACAGTTATGCTCGTTAAGTAGGGCTGTGAACTGACTTCATCATCAAAGCAGAAGTATGTAAATAGAGAGGAAATGCCACTGCAATGTTTTACAGTTTCATTGTTCTCATTTTTCTTAAGGAGCAAATATGAATTTCTCCCCCAGAATCCTTCAGTGAAAAATGAGGATAAAATTGGGGTTTTTTCTCTGTAGAGTTAAAGGTTGGATCTTGTAGCCTCAGTTAAAATGATAATGGTTAATAGAAAAATGATATCTTATGAATTTATAAAGTTATATTTTAAACTGAGGAGGTTTTCCCTTCATACTTGGTTTTTTACATATATGATAGCTTTTAAGATTAAACACACTTTGGTTATAGCGACCTTGTGTCCTTATTAAATCTTACTGTATAAACAGGAAAAGCTTTAGAACAGAATGAAGGTAAAAATGTTTGGAGAGAGGCTCTGCATAGTATCTCTAATTTCTTAGAATTGCTACAAATGAAGTCAGGAAACCTGTTCTTGGTTTTCACAGATTTCGAGTATAATAGCTCAAGCAACTCGAGTAAAAATGTGTAGGCCTTGAAAAATTTAGACATTCTGAACACTGTGCAGAAATATCAGTTGCTTCAGGGAAATCTTACTGAAGATCACAGAAACATATTAATATTGATTGAAATTAAAACTGGGGGGTTTATTTTGCTTTAACTATATTTATGCATTAGAGGAACAGGAATTCTAGGGGGTTGCCAAAAAAATCTAACACATAACGCATTTCTACTACTTGATGTTGGGCAAGTTAACATTATGCCTCAGTTTCCCTGTCCATAAATGGGGATGATGCTGCTTATCTCTTGTAAATTGCTTTGGGAACTTTGCATTATGAAAGTTGAACATAATTATTCATTATGTTTGCTTCCTATGAATATTCTAGTGAATGTGTTTCGCAAGGGGATGATTAATTTTCAACAAATATTGGAGACTTGAGAAGATGAGTTTATATCCTCATAAATATAAATGTTCTGGTTCAGATATTGAGGAAATGTGGCATATTTGTATTCCATACAAATTAAGCCAGTATTCTCAAACGAGAAACACTGAGCCCACATGTGTTAATCACATGTTCTTTCACGCCAAGAGCTATCAAGCTTCCTTCATGCCAAGAGGGAGTGATTCTGAGTGAGGAATATATATATATGTGTTTAGACAAAAGTAAGGAAGAGATGTAGATACATAATTTATGAAGTTATGGTTATTTCCACATGTTGCAGAGGTAAAACTATGACACCAAGTTGGGGAGCAGTGTCGGTATCCTGGAGGGTAAGAAGATGCTGCAGAGGGACCTGGACAGGCTGGGTCANTGAAGTATTTCCTCACAGCAAGGGGGATAAAACACTGGAATGGACTGGCCAGGGAGGTGGTGGAGTCACCGTCCCTGGAGTTGTTCAGGAAAAGATTGGATGCTGCACTTAGTGGCAGGGTTTAGCTGATGTGGTGGTGTTAGGTCATAGGCTGGACTTGATGATCTCAGAGGTCTTTTCCAGCCTTAATTATTCTGTGATTCTGTGATTATTCTATGTTTACTCTGAGAAATTTAAAATATACCAAAAAAATTCATTCTATCACTCAGTTGCCGTGGTGTGCCATAGATGATGACTATCCTATGCATGTCACAACCGTCATCCTAGTGTAGCTGCAGGGAGAGTACTTTTTAATATGTGTATGTATACTTTTAAATATGTATATATTTCAGAAAGGCCTGGAATGCCAAGATACCTGAAATCTGTGATGTGCCTTGATAGTTTTTTCCAGCCGTTAGTCACCCTCACTGTGAAGAATGTTTGCCTCACAGCTGAGTTATTCTGTCTTGCTATTGCTATTTTCTCTTCATGAAGCTACTTAGATGGTAGAATCACATAACAGTAGAGACCCTTTTAGCCAGGCTAAAGATATCAAGTCTTTGTCTACTATTAGTAAGACACATTTTTCTAAACTTAAAGATATACTTGTGATATATTTGCACTTCCTCTCTAATTTCTCATCTCTTTTTTAAACTATGACAGGGTGCTGTATGGTCATATGGACTGTAACATTGTCTTGTTCTAAATCTTTACTCTTCTTTCTTTGTCAGATAATGAATTTGGGTTCATTTTTGTTTGTTACTAGCATCATAACAGAATATATGAATTACCTTTCCACTAATTTTCTACTTCCTTGTCAGAATTATAATTTTGTTGTTGTTGTTTCGATCTGTCATTCCCTTGGTAGGATTTGTATTCTGTGCTCCTCAATCTATAATCTGCTCTGTATTTGTTCCAGTGCAACCTTCTCGAGAGATAAAGTCTTTCCATATGGCTTTTGTCACTGTGTCATCTACAAATTTTATTAGGAGTGTTTGTATCTGCATTCAGCTGTGTGATTAAAACAGTTCCTGTTTTGGTGATTCTTTCCTTTCCACTTCACTGCGATCTACCAGCATCTTTTACTAAATAACCATTTGTGTGTGTACGTTTGGGTTCTTCTGTTGTTGTGGTTTGGTTTTTTTTAAATCCTGATGTAGCAGTGTTCATAATTACAACAAAAATCTCAGCAAAAATCCCAAACCGGACCAACAAAAAAGAACAAAAGAACTCCAACCAAAGCCAGTTCCTATTTGAAATAATTAAATCTAATGAACAAAACCAGAAAACTATGCATATGAGAATGAGTATCAGTAGCGTTATTTTCATCCTGCTATTGCAAAGCAACATGTAAGCATTATCTTCTTAATTGTTTGAATAACATACTTGTGTAGGTTTAAATGAACACAATTGTACTTCACCTCAAGGACCAGGAGTTAAGAAGCAAAGGAGAGCAAGAGGGACCCATCTCCATTTGAGCATAAAGAAACAGACGTTATAGTTTTTATTACAACTTTAATGTCTGTGCCCAGGAAACAAGGAACAAAATAGCAGGGCTGGTCAGAAAGGAGTTGTATCAGCAGAGATGCTTTTGGGGCTAGGCCTGAATTTAGCTGCTGGCATTACTAAATAATTCATCAGAAATGAAAATTCAGCCCTCTCTAGAAAGAGAAAAGTAAGGCTCTCAAATTCATGTAAGGAACAATTTCCATTTCTAGTGATGAAAACCAGGAGCATCACTGCTATATGAGGAACAGGAGCCAGGGAAAGGTTTCAGGTATCCTGAAACAAGTAGGGCAGTAACTGAAGAATGTTGATGCAAGATTTCTCTGGTGAAAAAAAAAAAGAAAAAGAATATATTTTTTTTAACTTACGGGGGCTTAATTGAATAATTATTGCCCTGTGGGCAGGCTACAGGTCGGCAAACACTTACTTCAACACTCTCCAACAATCTGAGGATTAGTTGGGGCATTGAAGAAAACTAAGCAAAATCCCCAGCAACAACAAACCAAAAGGCCAATCAACTTTATAATTTTGTCAACTTTTATATTTTATATTTTATATTTTAT
>WEIS01048584.1:1505-15440 GCA_013389965.1 Todus mexicanus
AATTTCTCTCCATATTTCCAACACAGTCTGACAATAAATCACGCTTAAATAAATCCCAGTTCTGTAAGATAAGACAATGTGTTCTCTCCAGTTGCACTTTGGATATTTATTAAAAAAATGTATGTGGCACACAGCATGGGAAATGAGTTGTGGTAGACAAAATTAGTAATTAAAAAATCTATCCCCTATAACCTGTTACAAATTCATAGTTCAATGAATTCCATCTCAAAGATGGAGCTGACAGAGATAAGAACTGAAAGTCAGTACTATGATTTTTTAGATACGGTCCAGGTGATGCACATACCTGCATGACTTCAGTTTTATGTACCATGAATACTACATGAACAAGCTGCACATTATTTATAAATCTTCTCACTTCCGTTCTACCTTATCTCCTTCTGTAAAGTAGCACCCTTAAAAACATCCCCTAGCAACTAATTGTTCGAACCCACTCTAGGCCTCTCAGTAATAAAAAGCAATAACATCCTGTGGGACATTTGTTTTATCAGCAGCCCTTTAGCTAACACTCAGAATGAAATTCTCCACTGACTCTCAGTTGCAGTTGTGAGATTTTTTCCAGGCACTGATAGAGGAATAGAAACATTTCTGGTCAGTACACTGGTTCATTGTCTAGCAGCCCTACAGATACTGCGACACGTGTAGTTTTGGAACTTGTGCTGAGACCAGTGACAGCCACTTAGTTTAATCCCTTATCCGATAGTCACATCTTTAATTATCATAGTCTTCTGTTCCTCTTCGAAGAGGAACCTACTTCTATAATCTGCATTCAGGTGTGGGAGCAGGTACTCCAAAGTTACAAACCTCCACTTACCGTTAATTCCTTTTATGATCTTTAGTAAAGTATTTGGCTTTCCTGTCCTAGACAACTGACCAGTTTGTCACAGAAAGAGGTTATGTTTTACTATGTCAATTGACTTTGATGGCTCAGCTGCTGTTACTGTGCTGCAGGCACAGTAACATCTTTGACCACTACAGCTAGATTCAAAAATTTGCATTACAGAACTACTGCTATAGCCCTATGAAGTGTGATGGTCAGATGCGGAATATGCTGAATAGATACTGGTGGTGAATGTCTGAGATAACCAACCTGTGTAGTTGATAGCACCTTATATTAGCTCTTTCACAATACAGTTCATGATATCCTGAAGTAGGTGTCTGAAACAGTGAAGATAAATTACACCTCTGCTGAGTCTGCAGGGAGTCCAGGCTGATTAGTTTAAATGTTGATGTCTCCATTGTAGCTTCACAGAGATAAAAAAGAGGAGTCACACTAAAGGAATGCCTGTACAGGAGTAGTTATGCCATCTCTAATGCAATCCAAGCATGCAGAATTATCTTCTGTTTATACAATTTTATCTACATCATGGATGTTGGCATAGCCATTTTACATAAAAAAATAATTTTTGCACCTCACTTGTTATAACTATAGTAATAAACATTGCAGTGATTTCAGGCCTGGTTTTCTTGTGAGATTCAATCAGAAATAAAAGAGCAGTGCTTTTTATGGAGTTTCAGAATGATCATATTCTTAGGGTTGGAGTGGTCAAAAATATATTACCCTGACAAAAAAAGGGACAAGATTCTTAGGTTTCAAATTACTTGATGTACTAAAATTAAATGTAAGAATAACAACTTAAAAAATCTGAAGACAGAAAATTAAATTGCTGAATAGCTCTCTACCAGTCATGCTATTCTAGTATATAGTTAGTTGATATATAAACACTCATATTGTCTAAAAATAGTCAGGCATGCTACTTTGCCCCAGACTGTCAAAATCTACTTCAGTTATTACTGACTCCTAGTACTTCTACCATTTTATAAGACTTTTTATCTTTTGTCTACAGGAGATAGACACAAACTAAGGATATGACATTTGCATTCATATTTAATTGGTTGTAGCATCTGCGTAATTTTTTTCTACACTTTGAGAATATACAGAATTATAAAAGATTCCTGTTAACTTCAGATTTGCCTACACCTGAATGTTTCAAAATCTATTACTGAGGCCTAGTTTTCATAACTGGTTGAAAACCCAAGTAAAATAATTTCTTATGAGGGCTATTCCATTTCAGTTTTGCTAGTAGAGTCATGAGACCTGCTGTATTGAATCAGATCAATTGTTCCTCTAATCCTGGAACAGCTCTGACTGTAACACCAGTTTCTTCGAAGAAAAGTTTCAAGAAACACTGTAGTAAGCCCCTATTTAATTATCTGCCTGATGAATGGCTCCTTTCCCCTCCTTTTTAAATGTCTGTTTATGCCTGAAGCACGAAATATTTCAATGTTTTCCAGAAGAGTTGCTTTAGTTTTGTTTTAACACTTTTCAGTATAGAGCTATATATGTTTTTGTTGCCCATATACATATCTAAATCCTTTTAACAATTCATCTGTGACAGTGAGTTCCATAGATTTATTTTTTTTTTTCAGAAAACATATTTTGATTCATTCTGACTTTTCTGCAGAATCACAGAATGTTTAGGGTTGAAGGAACCTTGCAGTCTCTTTGATTACCATTTGTTCTTCTGTTGTGGGGAAAGGCAGACAGAATTTTACAAAATAGCATTCAGTATGCCACAAAACTATATCAAAAACTTCTTTGTTCTGGTCCTATTTAAACTACATACTTTATACTTCTTAGTTACACTTCCTGTATGCTCTCAATTTTAACTAGATCCAGAAGGACAACTCCCAGGAATTGTCATCAGGTCGGAAGAGTTTTCCTCTAAGTTCACGGAAAAATAGAAGTAGTGAATTTGAAGGAAAACACGTTATCTTTTGTCAAATTCTGAACATCTTAGATAAGAATATACGTAGAAATTTGAAGGAAAAAAAAAAAAAAAGCCCAAGAAATATTAATAAGGGACATGTTATACTAAAAGTTTACTGATCTGTCCTTTCCGCCCCATATGTCACATTCTGTCCTCTTTTGAAGAAGGGGGAGCTGGGAAGAAGGAAAGTCTTGCTTTCTTGCTGTCATGGTTTGGGGTCAGGGCACCACCAAATCTGCAACAGAACGCTCTCTCCCCCTCCCCACCCAAAAAGGGAAGAAAGGAAATAAAGGAGAGAGACTTATCAATTAGGAAAGGAAACTAGAACAGCCTTACTGAAACATGAAAATAATAATAACAATATTAATAACAAGTAAATATATACAAATATGTACAAAACCAGTATTGAACTCAACCTCCCCCGATGGTAAATACGTCACCATCACCACTGATGCTGTGGAAGGGCCCAGCAGCAGATGGGAACTGGGAGCTGGATTCAGGGATGCGGCCCAGAACCTGGGGCCCAGCCAAGGCCTGAGCCGGGGGCTGAGACCGGGGCCGGAGGCCTCAGGGCAAAGCTGAAGCTGCCAAGGCCAAACCAAGTGAGGAAGAGTCCCAAAGCTGAGAGAGCAGTTTGATCTCAGGGAAATGGAAGACGAAGGGCAAAATGGTGAAAGAGCCAAGAGAAGGGCCGAGACCCTCATGATCCCTCAGCTTTATACCTAATATGACGTATATGGGATGGAATACCTCGTTGACTAATTTAGGGTCAACTGTCCCGTTCGCTCCTCCCTGAAGGTGCAACCTTTACTTTCTGCACCCGCTAGTGTGGTACACAAAATGTAGCAGTGACCTTGGTTGGCATATCAATCCTTGGTACTAACTATAAACATGGAGTTTTATCACTGCTAGAAGCAGACTATTTGCGAAAACATGCTGCTAACTTCAGACAGACCTAGCTGAAAAATAAAAATCATAGAACAGAATTGTTCTATTGTAACCCAAACCAGGACACTTGCTTAATCCAAGAAATCAACAGGGGAAATCTCTTTTGGAGCTGTGATGGTAAGGGATATGGTTTTGGTTTGGGATTTTGTTGGGGTTTTTTGTTTATTGCTGTTTGTTGTTTTTTTGTTGTTGTTGGATTTTTTGTATGTCTTTGTTGTGATTTTGTTGTTGTTGTTATGTTTTTTTGTTGGGTTTTTTGTTGGGTTTTGTTGGTTTTGTTGTGTGGTGGATTTTTGTTTGTTTGGGGTTTTTTACTAGAAATTACAGAGACAACAGTAACATCTCCTTTTCCTTCATATCTGGGACTATCTATCTGGATGGATTAGCAGACTCTCTCCATCGTTTCCTTCTAACTCAAACAAAAATAAGTTGGTTTAAATGTGTTGGGGATAATGAAATAAATGTTCAAATGTAATTTGAACTTCTTAGGAGCATAAAGTTTTCCAGACACATACAAACATAGGCAAATATCTCATATGAAACTTCACTAGAAAGCTGTCGTGTCTTGCTCAGTGAGGATAGTTGGCTCTGGAATATATCCTTACAACCCTTTACAAAGAGACATGCTCATGCTTCCTCACTGAATCAACATCACCCCTCATATTGTGGGTACAGTGATTGTACCTGAGCTCAGTGAGAGGTAGGAAGTAATAGCCTGGGGTTGTAACAGTTGTGATAGTATTATTTTTGGATCCCGAGTGCAAGCAAACTACACTTGTAAAACATATTATTTTTATACAGTTAGATTTCCTAACAAATGCTTCAAAGTAACCCAACTGGAAACAGGGTTTTCTCTCAATTTTTGTGACAGTGGTCTGTGAGAATTATTATCCTCAGAGACATTCTTCAGTGCATGGGTCCTTAAAATGTGTGATAAAAAACTTTAACTGAAGTGGTCACAGTCTTCAAAGGAGTCCATTGCAAAAGACAGTACAGTGATTTGAGATGCATTTTCCACAAGTCCTTACACCAATAAGTCATTAATTAGAAAATAAACATTTTGAAAGAGTTGGAAATTAAATAGGAGGCTACTGAATATAATGAAATCAATTCAATCAGATTGTCACAAGAGGAAACATTTTTCTTTTTATTTTGCTTAACTGTTTCATAAATGTTGATATTTCAGAACTTAAAATTTTAATCAAAAATTCTTTTCAGCAGAAATTCTTCATCAAGATTCTCTGTCTTATTTGATTCTATAAGATTTGTATATTTTGCTTTAGGCGTTACTAAAATGTTTCAATTTTTTTAGAACTCATCTGAGGAAAATAATAATTATTTTTTTTCAACTGAATCGAAGCCCAGGACTATGCAGTGATACTCCTGGTAGTGAATATTACTTTGTTGGTGTGCTTCTAAAGCTATATGTCCATAATACAGAGCCCTGATAGCACAGTTGTGCACTGCAGTCAGGGCAAAATCAAGGTCTGAAACAGCTGTGACAGCAGAAATTTATATATTCCTAGAGTACGTACGTTTAGACCAGCAGCATAATGCATGGTATGGTTGTATTCTACTTATAAAGGGTAGATTTGGCTGATATAGATGCCTTCAAACACAAGCCCTTTGCCAGTGTAGTACGGCATTGCTCAGATTGTATTAGCTGCATTTGAGCAAATAAAAAAATCTTGGGGAGAAAGAAGTGTTACTAAATCACTCTCAAGCAGTTGTGAATGGTGGCCATAGAGTCTACAGGAATCAGGCTGATCTGTAATGGAAGGCAAGAAGGGCTGGGATGCAGAGAGAGCAGAAAAGGAGAAAGCAGGACCTCCTGAGCCAAGCACAGACTGTATCTTACAGAGATAGACTTGAAGCAGTTAGAGAAATCTGATAAGCTGTTCTTTGGTACATAGTTTGAGACCTCACTGTGATTTCAGTAGCTGGTTTAAGTAAAATGGAGCCAACTACTTGAAACTCAACCCTATACGAAAACCTAAGTTGCTTTGGAAAGCTATGGCTGCTTCAAATCTTGCTATAGCATGGAGCTTTCTCATCATGTCATAGGTTATTCCAATGTTGAGCAACTAACACAAAAAGTCTTATAAAATCCTCTGTCCTGGACTGCCCTCACTCTGAATGATCTTATTTGGCAGAAGGATCTCTGAGGCAGAGAAAGAATCACAGTCAGGCACAGGTTTGTCAGGTGGTCTGAGAAAAGCTTCTAATTTCTATTTGCAGTAGCTAATCCTGTGAATATCCCTGGGACTCCAGATCATGAAAGCTAAAGGCAAGGGAGGTTTGCTTTTGCACTTCCTGTCATGTACACCATGCATTTAGCCACCTGTGTAAAGATACCTGATATTTGTTAAAAATTCTTTTATAATTTTCCCTTCAGAGCCATGGGGACCATAATATCCCATCCTCCTCCCCTGGTGTGGGATGCAGCTGCTATTGTGTATCCTAATCTCCTCCCTTCTAGACTTGGAACTGCACCTACCCTTGAGCTGATGGACTGCAAATGTCTTAAAACTATCTCTTTCTCATACATATATGTTCTAGATGCATGCTGAGTGTTATCCAGACATAGAACACCTCGTATTTTCAAAAGGGTGCTGGAAGGCACACGTCTTTCACAAAGCTTAGTGAGAAATAATAGCATAGGAATTGTTGCTACTGTGTATAGCTGTTATATCTGTGAAACAGCTGGACCTTCTGGCACCCTGGTTCTCCTCTTCTGGACAGACAGACGGGGTACCAGAAGGCAAGGGGAGCTGTCAGATTCAAGGAAGCAGGACTAATCAGTAGCAAATAAGCATTAGATCCTGCGTCCTTCATACAGAGGCACAGAGTGGGCAAAGTGATTTTTTGCTCTGGGGGGATGACAGCATCTGTGAATGTTGCAGCCATCAAAAGTCTTTATCAAGAATATGTTTCTTTGTGCAGAAGTTAAAAACATACACCTTGATTTCTAGCCTCAATGATTTTGACTCACTTGGTGATGGTGAAGGAGTAAAAGGTTCAGACATCAACATCCTTGTTTTCTTCTGCCAGAATTTATTAGGAGAGGAACTACTCATTTGTTTTTTAACTGTCATTGTTTTGGTTGGGAGCAGTATAAACACCTAACTGGAATGTCATGACTGAAGGAGAATTAAGCATACTAATCTGCTCTCCATTCCAGCCATTAGTGTACTATATATCCTGTCTTCACTTTCATATTCATTACCTCTTTAATGAAAAAAAAAGAAAAAGATATTTTAATGGTCAAAAAAATCTGAATGATTAATGGTACGTCACTTAATGACATTTTAAAAGTATTTCAGGTTGGAAATGTGACACTACAATCATTAAAAATCAGATTCAATTTCCAAAGGTCCTAATCCTTAACTTTATACTGCTGGCAGAAACATAAAATGATATCCTGTAAGCTCAGGTGCTTCTGTATGGTGGAAGAGCTCGGGAGTTTGTGAGCACTGCCAGAAAATAAAGTGGTTTTGGAAATTCTGGAATTCGGGGAAGATAACTGATGAGGATACAACAGAGCAAATGAACAAATTGTTCAGTATAGAGGAATTCTCAATCCAGAGAGATCTTTTTCTCTGAGACATAGTTTGGAGTCCAAGAGTAGCATAATGGCTCCAAATGGATAAAAACAACAGTAAATCCCATTCTCATGCATTATGCATAAGCTCTTGCTATTGGAGTTTCACCACCATCTGGTGTTTAATTATTCCCCCTTTACACCACACGGTGGTGTGAATCTAATGAAATGAATATGTACATTATAATAATTTGGTGCATAGATTCTGGTTTGCTAATTATTAGGTGCCATGCATCCTTTTTCTAAAGCTGAGAGTTGGAATTCATTCTAAAAAATAGCTGTTTCTGTACACTCTCACTGGCAAATACTACAGCAATTAATTGTTCCATTCTCTAAAGATCCATTATTTGTATATGGCTGGTTCTAACATCTGTACAACATAAATTAATTATACAGTAGTGTCAGAATTCCCATTCTCACACACTGTCAGTATTGTTAGAAAGGACTTCTGTAGTGATTCTAATTCTAAATAAATAAATAAAGAAATATCTACTTTGGTATTTGAAGGACTCTTTTATTGTTTCCCTTGCTCACACGGTGTCTGTTGCTATATGCACAAGTTTTGTAGTGTATCCAGGTTATTTTTTCGTATTATCACCTGTAGACCATTAGATTTCAATCTGTCATCAGAGTAGCTGAAACCGATACCCTGTGCTATTAAATTAGTTAGCATGGTTGTTTCTATCTGGCAATAAGCCCTGCTGTGAAGGGCGAGACTCTTCAGCAAGTGTAGTGTTCCCAATGTTCCCAGAAAGGATGCTAAAAAATGACTGTTGCTCACATTAACAAATTATACTGTCCACTTACTTTTCTGCAAACAAAAAATTTTAGAAGTTAAGATACAATGTATGGAGGACCAACAGAATTTTCTGTTATAATAAAAAAGAAAAATTGGAAAGTTTTAAGTGTGTTTCAAAATGATGTTTTTCTACCAGAAGATGGTGGTTATCTGGTAAGATAATGCTATTAAAGGGTATCCAGGTAATCACTATATCAAGCAGTGTAATCCTTCCTTATGACTTTAAATTCTAGCCTACTTTTCTACATTTTGGTATACTTTTGAGATGACTGCTTTGTGAAATTGTGAGCAAACTCTTAAGGTTAGTTATGATGGACAGCTTGAAAAACATCTAAAAGTTGTGAACGTTTATATTAGAAGAGATAGTTGAGGAAATAAGACAAAACAGGATAATAGGGGACTCTGGGAGCCTAGAACAAAACCATTTTGACATGGTGCTTTGGGTTTTTTCCCACCTTTGGAAATTTCCCTATTAGTTTGACCTGTGCGTTTCCTTGGGCCATGTTTTAAGAATCTTAAGGAAATAAGAAAAATAAAAAGAATTATAAACCATACTATTTAGGTAGTTTCCAGTGAAGAGTAAAACCTGGGTTTCATTTTACCTTGACAATTCAAACCAGCCAATCTTTCTTCCTTCCTTCCATTCATGAAAACTTTGATAACCTATATTAATTTGCAGTCAATGTTTGTCAGAAAGTTAAGAAAACATCACATTTCAGAAGAACATTTTTCACTCTTCTGCAAGAAATAAAAAAGTCTCGCTAAACTTTTCATTCATTGTTATGTGTGTTCTAATCAATGGCCTTTTCAAATTAGTGTGTAAGTTTGAGTGGCATGGAAGAATCTATAGTTTATAGCTGACATTGCCAAAAAAATATGCATTATGGTAGCAAGAACATTGTTTTGAAATTAATATATAGAGGAAATTCTTTCATTAGATCAGCTAGTACAATACAAGAACAAATACAGTTGAAGTAAAGCTTCTAAATTAAATGATGCCACCAAAAATATTAGTTACAACATCAACAACTAAGCAAGTATTCTATATTTTTTCATTTTGTTAAAAAAAAATCATATGCTATTACATTTACCATTTTTCAAATATCCATCATTTGAACATTACCAAAGCTGAACAAATTCAGATATAAGATAATTCTCTATAGTTCCAGTGGGTGGAAAAAAGTGATATTTGTAAAATAATTTTCTGACACAGATTTTCACTTTTTATGTGTAAAACTGTGATAGTATTTATATAGAACTGAGATTGTCTTGGAAATAAGTTTCACATCTTTTTTTTTTTTTTTTTTAGTGAAAACAAAGTAAGAAATAATCAAACAATCTTAAAAATGTCCACCAGTTGCTTTTCATGCAGTTTTTCAACTTCTGCTCATTGGAGAGCAGAAATATTCCATATTCTCTGGTCCTGGAGTGAGTGGGGATGTTGTGAGATTCGTATCAGTTCTCTGGTCTAGCAGGGAACCTCAAAAAGTGCAGGTCATGTTTCTAGTACTTGAAGAAATTAGGAAAAGGGCTGTATGGGGTTAAACTTAGTATTATCTCATCAACATTCAGCACCACTGCTATGCCATGAAGGAGAAAAAATAACAGAGAAACATGAGAAGAGGAATAGATAAAAGGCAAGCACTGAGAGGAAAAATATGTTGTTTCTTAATTGAGCTGGAAATAAAGAAGAGGAGGAGGGGAAAACGTTGCTTGCAGCTCTCTTTTGATGAGAAACCTTTTTGTGCCTGTGACTATGTAGATTAAAAATGTAGTGCTGTCTCTAATAGACAGTCATATTGTAATTCTTACGTGGTAAATAAATAATGAAAATTCAGGAAGAAAATAAGAAGAGGAAGGAAGGAAAAATATAATCAAAAAATGTGAATATTTGTAAGATATACAGGGTCAATTGATCTGAACTAAGGCGTAATTGTAACTCCTTTGGAGTGAATGCAACTGTGCAAGCTTACATCAGCTGAGATTTTCACCCCCTTCTTCTTACTCCCAATGTCTCAGAGCCTTTCTCCGCACCATATCCCAAAATGTCCCTGATAGCATCTGTAGTTCTATACTGTACTGTAGGTTATATGGTACACAAAATGCCATGTGGAGGGACTCCAACAATTTACAAGGGTATTAGATTCAGTTTTAAGACATCATGTCATATCTGAATTTTTTCTGAACCATTTGAATTTCATGTATTATTGATTTTTTTTTTCTGTTCATTTTTCAGACACATTTATCTGTACCCATTATTTGGGCTGGGCTAGAATTAATCTCACAAGAGTGAATTCTGAAATGGAATTTTCAATATATTCCATTTGCAGACCTGGAATAAACATGACTAGAACAGCCACTGTAATGGCACTTTGGCACTTTCATTCACAGGTGGCAGAAGAAAGTACAGAATCTCAAAAAATATACAAAATCTCCCCACAAAAAGTGAGTAAACTAAATCTCCTTGAACTTGGGCTGAAGATTGGTCTTGGGGTACAGGTTTGATGCTGTTCTTGTTGTAGCTAATCCTAATGAAATGTTTCCTAATTATGCAATAAACATTCCCTCTCAGATGGAGCTACCTGTCAGCCCACTCTACAGTAGAAATGGCCATATGGAGCACGCTGCAGATGGCTGGGCAGTGGCATGTGTACAGCTGTGCAGGACGAGCACCCAGGTGTTTCAGCCTGCCTGCGATAGGCAGTGAGCAGGCAGCTCTGCAAGGGTGGGGAGGATACTCAGCAAGTGTTAAAGAAACCAGCAAGATGGGATTTGACAGGAAATAACTGTAATAAAAATATCTTAAATAATAATAACAACACTTGTGCTTTTTTTGTTGTTGTTTATTTGTTTGTTTTGTTTTGGTTTTTTTTTTCCCCATACCACTTTGCCATGAGGAACAAGTCTGGTCTCACTCAGGTTTTGTTAAAACCGTGCATAAGGAGTATGAATATAACACAAGTGTGGACACACATGAGATAGCTCAAAATCATGTTAAAATAGGAATGAGGATGTATTTGTTTTGGCTGCCAGATGAACTAAATGAGCATACCTGAAGCAGAGAGGTAGCACTATTTATATCCCCAGATATGCTCAGCTCTAATTCCTGGAGCTGCTGCTACTTGCTTCCAGTGGCTCAGCTGATGGTTCCATGCTGAATATACTGTTTAGACTACAGGGAATGCAAAGTCACCTCGCTGGCTGAATCCAAGCTTCTTTTACTTGTGCTGCTGAAGCTGCCATAGAAATCTGAGCTTCTTTCTGTCACAGCTGAATGTGGAAAAGACACATTTTATGCTACCATCAGCTGAGTCCTGCACACAGCTGCATCAAGATTCAGACATATCCATACACACAAATAATAGTGCTGTGAAGCTGAGAACACAAAAGAAATACACATTGAAAAAGCTATTATAGATTTTATGTTTTACAAAAAATATGTTACTGAATATTTAAACTACTTATAAAGCTTTAGAGATACTTTAAAATAATACATGCACAGGATGAAGGGTTTTTTTAAAATAAAGAAGATTTCATGTTCGTATTTTATACAAGGTCAAATGAGTGCCTGTTTCACCATTTCAGTGTTAAAGGATTTATTTTGATTCAGTTTCAGAATTTTTATTTGTTATTTCCTTGCAATTATAGAAAACAAAAGTTCCCATAAATATTTTTGGATATTGATAGATATATGTAGATTGTTATTTTGCTTTGGGATGAAAAATATAGAATAAAATTTTGATTAAAAAATACGTTTTAAAAACAGTGAAAATAGGCATCACAGCAAACAGATATCCAATTTTACTAAGTGAAGAGATACATTAATAAAAAAATGATGCCAACTTCTTCATTTTCAAATGTTCTGTTGCACTGTATGCCCTATTGACCTTGTATGTACATTGGGAAAAAACACGGAGAATTAAGAATGTCAATCTAAGCATTTTTTAATTTTTAACAGATGAGAAGTCCCCCCCTTTTACAATTATCATCCTAAAATTTGTGAGTTATTTAGAACAATGGTGAATGTGGCAGGAGTCTACATCAGTGAGAGTCTGGGCTGAGGAATGAAGTAGAGGTGTATTAGACACACTTGAGTATTGGTCATTAAGCTTTAACAAGTCAGACAATATTAATCCAGTTATTTTTGACAGGAATTGAGTGTCACAAAGTCAAATGTAGGGCTTATCTCACGTATGGTTGGTCATATAAGATTAGACTTCTTTGACTTCTAACCTTCCATAGAGTCAAAGAAATGAGAAAAATTGCCTTCTGGATATGCCTATGTCTCTCCACTGATTAGAAAAGAAGCCCAGACAGCTTGCTTAGGCTGGACTAGATTTTGCATACCTACACTAAGAAGGATGAATCTCACCTGTGGGGTGAGATTTTCAAAAGTGCTTACATGACTTAAGTATTCACCTCTCATAGGCTTTCCAGAAATCTATGTTTCTAAATTACTTATATTTGGAGCTTATTTTAATTCCTGTCAAGTGAATAGACAGGTACATTAGTAAAATCCAAGTAAGCTAATTATGGCATTTAATTCTTGGTATGTGTTTAAAGCATACCTTTCTATTTCTTTGCCTGTTATTCATTTACACACACTTGAAAAAATAATGCAGAAGATGTATGCATCCTGACAGGGATACTGACTTCAAATAGATAAGGAAAGAAGAAACAGAGGAGAACCTTCATTAAAACTGCTCAGGGGAAGAGAAAATATCCCCTAATGAACTTGCACTGCCACATAAAAAAATATTACTATAACTAGTAATCAGTGATTCTTTTATAATGTGAAGCATTAAAGTTGTTCTTGTATTTATACTAACAAAAAAAAAATATTTGCGAACTGCATTCAGAGTCATACCTGTCATCTCTTTGATTATTAAATATAATTTGCCTAAAAAATAGGATGTAATATTATGTTCTCCTGATTATATTCCTGAGAAGGAGAGGTAACTCTCTAGATGAAGCTGTGATGTACAAGAGAAAGATTTCATACCTGAGTGATAAAACATACCTTTGTTCATGGCACAAATGGGTTTCACAACCCTCCACCTCATGACTAGCTGCAGAAGCTGAGATTAATGCCCTTGGGTGCTTAAATTCCCATTAGTGAAGCCTGTTAGGCACTTAATCCTGGCACACGCAACAGTTTAATTCTGTTAGCATTAAACAGTGAGTTGCTAAAATCCTGCCTAAATCCCAGCTTGATTAATAAAACAGATATTTCCAGAACTATTTTACCTGGTTGGATTCATAGTGTAGCCAGTCTGTAAGAAAGGCAAAGCCACCATAACTTTAAAAGCTCAGTTCAGTGATTGGTGAGATGTGGGAGAGCTAAGCTTTGACTTTGCTTCTGGCTGAACCCACACCTGCCTGGGAGTGCCACTGATAAGGTATTCCAGAATAGGAGTTTCACAGCCTCTTCTGTCTTATTTTTCAGGAAATAATTTAATATTTACATGATCGGGGGAAGCAGAATGATTCAGCAGACTGCTGGGTGGAGAGCTTACCTGAAAAATGGGATCAGTACTTCCTCAAGGGAACATGTAAGTAATACAGAAAGGATGGAACAACTTTACCATGTAAGAATGGAAGTGTTCTTCCTTCTTTAATTGAAAACCCCTGGTTTCAATTTACATAGTAGATGATGGGTTTTATACTACTTTGGAAATGAGGGAAGGGAGAAGGGAGAGTGGGAATTGAATATGTCTTGCTATATTGTGAGTGTTCTCAGAAGGCAGAGCAAGGCAAGCATCTATGTAGACAAACAAAAAACACAAACAAACAAACAA
>WEIS01048590.1:18573-38482 GCA_013389965.1 Todus mexicanus
TGAAGGAGAAACCATTTTAATGCGTAAGCCAGGGGATTTGTACTTTACTAAACACATCGAGAAAGATTGCCCAAGTGATCCATGTTTCTCGGTTGCTTAAAAGTAGGCTCTCCTGTCACCCAGGGAGCAGGGGATCAGTAAAACCAGCTGGCGAAGAGTGAGTATTATGGAGAGTGTCTGAAGCTGCTGTTCTGTAGGGGAGCAGGGCTGAAATGCATGGTATGCGATTTGAGACCACAGAGCAGGAGCCTCCTGCTCCTGTGTCTTGAGGAGGTGAATGGATAAATTGAAGAGTAGCCAGAGTAGACCAAGGAAGCCAGAAAACAGGTATCTGATGCGCAACAAGCTGTGGTAACTTTGGTTTAGATGGTGATACCTGCAGAAAAAAGCAGTGGGCTTATGGGATGGAATTCTCTTCAGATGTCAGACTCGTTCTTTATATGGAGCAATTAATGCTTTAGGTGGTTAAGGTCCCTTGTCCAAGGTTAAGAGATCAGGGTGGCAGCAGACATGAATGGGATGTGACTGGTGAGAACTGGAGAGCTGCTCCTTGGCTAAATTGTAGTGAAAGGTCGCAGTATCACAGTATGCCAGGTTGAAAGGGATCTCAGGGTTCATATAGTCCAACCCTTTAAGGTAAATAATACAGTTTAAATGAGCTGGCCTATCACTCTGTCAAGCTGAGCCTTAAAATTGTCTAAAATTGAGGAATCCACCACTTCCCTTGGAAGATTAATAGCTCTCTGTGAAAAGCTTTCCTCTGGAATCTAATCAGAATCTCTCCTGGAGCAACTTGAATCCATTCCCCTTTGTCTTTTCTACCTGATTCCTTGTGAAAAGGGAGTTTCTGTCCTCTTGGAAGCCACCCTTGATGTACTGGAACATGGCAATAAGGTCGCTTCTAAGCCTTCTCTTCTCAAGGCTGAACAGATCTAGTTCTCTCAGCCTTAGTTCATATGGCAGCTCTTCTAGTCCTTTGATCATAGGACCTTTGAAAGGTCCTTTGTATGGCTTCATGTGTAGTTACTGTTGCCATTTCAGTATCCTGATGTCACGTTGAGAAATGTCGAGAGAAAACAGGCTTACCTTAGGATAACTGCACCATTTTCTGTTTCCCTTACTATTTGGCTTTCTGTGTTTGAGCTCTGATGGCCTGTGCCTCAAATGAAACTGCCTTGCTCCATTTCTTCTTAAGGTCATCCTCCTTCCTCTTTTTTTCTGTTAAGAGTGTTTGTGGACAGTGAACAAGTTGGAAAATCTAAGTTGTGCTAACAAATGAAAACTTTTAAAGAAATCTTGGCTAATAGAGATAATATTATTTCTGAAAGCTCAGTCTAGTGAGCTCTCATAAGTTTTTGAGTTGGAATCTCAGTTCAAAATGAATCATTCTGTAATGCAGAGTGTTCTCATGTCATTTCTGCTGTGGTCTGGTTTTCCAAATGTAATTTTGAGCAATTCACTCTACATTTTACTTCAGTTTGCAGATTACCCTCCTTGTTTTAGGATGATGGTGGACACCAGTCACATGTCCTGTATCAATTAAACTTACTATTTTCCTGTAGTTTTATTTCTTTTACATTTCTTAAGGGCAGTCACAAGCCTTTAATACCTACCCTACCCCTCACAAGGAACAAGGAAACAACGATCTGAGGAAAATGTACAAAACCAGTGCTCTGCTAAAGAAAATTGCTACTGTAAAGCACAAAGCCAAAGCTTGTATTTTGAAATACTTGTTCTCTTAAGACGGAACAAATATATGATACATAGGAATACACTACTCTTGCAGTATGATGGATGTACAGCACCTCATGGTTTCTGCCATCAGGGTACGGTGGCTGTGTGATTCTTTGTTGGCTTTGATTGCAAGATGAAGAGGAAATCTGACATGAAACAAATTATGTTTCAGCTGACTTCTATTACTAATATTTGATTTATCTCTTTCTGTTAGGTGAGAGGAGCAGTATAGTGATTTTGCAAAGAGGCGTGGGCATCTCAGTGGAAAATGTAAAAAGTCTGATTTTACTGCTATTTTTTATGGCAAAAAAAGGCACAGTTCTGCAAGAGTTGTACCAATTCTAGACTTGCTATCTATTTAATATTCATTTAAAATTATGTTTGTATCAGAAATTAATATTATGACATTAAAATTAAGGATGATTAGGTGAGCTATTCTGCCAGTGATGAAAAATTCAAAAATAGCTTCAGGCATAGTAAGCAAGTTCATTACATTAATGTAGAATGTTTTATTATTGTTAAAAATCAAAGTACGTTCCCATGTTATTTAAGCTCCTAGAAAAAAAAAGTCAAAATTTTATTTTTTTGAGGTTATTGATTTGTTTTGAAATGAAATGTTACCTACACTGTTACAGGTGAGTATTTTCAGAGCATGTGGCTACTCTCAGAGAAACCACTGTACAAAAAATATTACTGAGCTTGAAGAGAAATACCAGAATTTGTGTTATCCTTTGCCTCCTCCCTCAACATGGCTTGACATGAAATTATTTTATTAATTGTCAGAAACAACTACGAAGCAGTGATGCACAGCTCCTACTAATTTTGTTTTCCTCAGATTCAGTATCATCATTTTCAGTTGAAAAAAACCCCAAAAACAACAAACTCTACTTGCTAGAAATAGCTGAGATGCCCAGTGGTAACATTTTGTAGTTCTTTGAAAGTTTATCATGATCCTGCTGTGCCTCTGTTTCCTCATATGGAACAGGAAAACTTGTTACTTCCCTCTCATTCATAGGAGCCATGAGAATGAAACTGCATCTAGGTAGAAGGTGTCAGGGATCACAGAATCACGGAATGTTAGGGGTTAGAAGGGACCTCATAAGATCACCTAGTCCAACCGCCCTGCCAGAGCAGGATAATCTGGATGAGGTCACACAGGAACATGTGGAGGTAGGTTTTAAATGTCTCCAGAGAAGGAGACTCCACAACCTCTCTGGGCAGCCTGTTCCAGGGCTCTGTCACCTTCACTGTGAAAAAGCTTTGCCTTATATTTCCCTGAAACCTCCTGTGCTCCAGCTTGCACCCATTGCACATTGTCCTAACATCAGACGTCACTGAGAAGAGCCTGGCTCTGTCCTCCTGACACTCACCTTTTACGTATTTATAAGCATTAATGAGGAATAATGAGGTGCATACAAAACTAATTTTTTTTTTTTTTTGAGATTCCTCGGCATTGGTGCACACACATTTATGAAATCAGCTCCCTTTTTTTTCTCATTTTCTGCATTTGGAGTTGATATTCCCCTTTGCCGACAGAGTGAGGATTCAGGAGCAGCAAGCTACGCCTTGTAGCACAGGACTAGAACAAAACGGCCATCGGGGACCACCAACATGTGTTGCCTCATCTTGCTGCATGGAACCATCTCTTACCAGCAAAGCTCCCTTTGGTCTGGGGCAGAGCCAGAGGAGGGGGAGCTGCTACCCGAGGAGTCAGTTGAGGTTGGCAGGGTGGCACTACTGCTTTGAAATGGGTGGTGGTGCCCACGAGGTGGTGCCATGGCACAATGGGTGCTCCACTTGCTATGGGTGGAGGCGGGCCCCACTACGCTGCCTCCTTAGCAAGCTGTGCATTAAGGCAGACAACTTGGCTGCGGGCGTTTTGTGGTGCATCCACACTGGGCCGAGTTAAGAAGCTGAAGGAGAGGTAGTTGTGGGGGGCGGGTGCTCAACTAATCTGCAGCCCGAACTTTTTCCAGGCTAAATGTGTCTCTTCCATCCGATCAATTGGCCCGTGAATAATTTTACACATTTTTGCAAATTTGTTTGAATGCCCCTCTCACGCTGCATCTCTTTAACCCCTGACAGTTGATGCTGCCCAGGGCAGGAGTGAAGTCCCCCTGATCCCTGGAGGGGTTTCCAAGCCATTCAGATGCGGTGCTGAGGGACATGTGTCAGTGGTGTCCTGGCAGTGCTGTGGCAACAGTTGGACTCGATGACCTTTAAGGTCTCTTCCAACCAAAATGATTCTATGAAATTCCCTCAGAGAATCCCATTGAATGTAGTAGCTGTACGCTATCTGGGTTCTTGCAGACACTTTGGGCATGCTGCAGGTGTGTGTCTGACTTACATGCCTTGTTTATTTATATCTTTGGCTGTTTAATGTTTATGCTGAAGTGAAACAAATGCTGGATCTTGTTTCTTAGAGGTGCTGCTCAGCCTCTTTAGCAATGCAGCCATCGCATTTCAGGAGACGCAAGTGTAAGACTTCTGTAATGTTCCTACTCTGTCATTTGACTGGTTTTTCTTTGGAACTGCAGTCTGAGAAAAACTAAATAATTGTGCTTCTATGTGAATAAATAGAGGTTCTTCAGCCCTGGAAATCCTCATGTCATTAAGTTGCCTGTTTTAAAATTCTGTGAGCTTTAGTCACCTCTCTGCTTGTTCTGTGTGCATCTGCTTTGCTTAATTCAAACTGTCATGGTTAATACAACACTAAATATTGTGTACTTATGAATGTATAAAATAGTGGAAGGAATAGAATTCTGACAATGATGCATGGATGCGTTTTTGAAATCATCCACAAGCACAAGTAACCATCAATCTATTCATGTAACATTTTTTAGATTTATTGAACCTACTTACCGAAAATATTAAATGTACTCATGTTGCCATAAAAAACCCAGTGTATTTTAAATCACTGTGTTTGAGCTGACGTAGCTGTGGTTGTTTTGTTAGCATTGTGGTCAAATGACTGCAGAAAATGCGTATTTTGTAGAGTATTCCCTCTGTTAATGAAGTCAAGGCTATTACTCGAAGGGTAGGTGGTAGAATACATTCAAAGGCATTACTTATACATCAAACCAATTCTTCCTCTAGAAAGCTTTGATTTATGAATGCCAAATTAACTTTTCCAGACTTGCGGTGATTTATCTCAAATATGGGAATTTTCAGAAAAGGAAAATGAAATGTATTCACACTATGCACTCAAGGTAAAATTTTGATGCCGTATTAATCAATAACAATGTCTTCTAGGATGACAGAGATGTAATTCAGCAGATACACTTGGAGCAGCTCTTGCTCTCCTGGCTGGCAGAGGGACCTGGAAAAAAAAGGTATGAAAAAATTGTTCTTGTAACAGGAATGCACATTTTATATTCTATTTTTCTTTTTTTGCTGCTAGCTTAATAATACAAAAATGCATGTTAGGAGTTTAGCTGGAAAAGTATTGAACAGATAAAACAGGTAAAGATTAAACTGTACATCTGGTATTGTATCACATTAAAGAATGTTAGTGTAATAGTTTATTAAATATGTTTCTCCAGCGATATTAAAAAATGTGTACCTGTACAAAAAGTAGTTCTGTGATCTGGGATAGATTTATTATTCTTCATTGATTGCCTCATTCTGTTTGAGGACATTTCTGGCAGTAAAGCAGTAGACCTGTCACATCTATCATGATGTGTAGAAGATATGTCAGGTCTATGGCTCTTTTTGAACTTTGCTGTTTCTGAAAAATGTAGCTGAGCATTACAGGCAGAAGTTTGGCATTTCCAAGATGAAAATCCATCTTCTTTTGTGTGGTGTTTCTCAAACAAGACTTGCACTTTGATTGCACAAATAGTGGTTTCATATGTTTGGGAACATAACATGGACACAGAATAATTTGGGTAATAGATTTGACAGGTGTTCTGTAATGAATGTAAGTTGAAGAAATGATGATAGGAGGTGCTCAAGGCAGATGGCAAATCAAACATCAATCTGCTGTTGTCACAGATAGGAACCTGAAGGTATGGCCTTGTCTTTCCTTTTAAAGCTGGGGACTAATAAGGCAAACAGAGCCTGTTGCAAACTAGTACACAAGTATCTAGAGGGAAAGAAAAGAAGTGGATAAGAGCTGTTGGAATAACTGCTAGAGAAACAATGAGATGTCCTAAATGTATAGGAGGGGAGTTCAGATGAAGCACCGTTGTAACTGACAGACGTTGAACTTCAATGTTAAAAATGTTCAAGTGAGTTATTTAATTTTAAAATACATTGAAACACAGGGATGCCTTTTATCAGTGCAAGTCCTTGTGCATCTGGCCAGCATCTGGGCTTTCACTTAGGCATTATGGTGCTACTAGAGACAAACCACAAACAGGGGAGTTGTGTGGTGATAGCTGTGTTTAGAGACAGCAGCAATCTGAGGAGCAGGGCAGCAAGGAGCCCTGGACAGCCAGGCAAGCACAAAGAGTAAGGTGTGATGACAAAAATGTTGGGGTTTTGCCCAGGGCAGATGTTTGGAAATAATGAACAAAGCAATGGTCTTGTTTTTAGTTATGTTCAGGGAAATAGTTGCCAGAAAAATAAAGAAAATGTTTTGATACTTAGGTTTCCCCATCCAATAGAAAGCAGCGTGGAAATTCCCAAGTAGTAGCTGTTTTTATTCTAGTATAACCAAGTGGGATGAAGAGCTGCCACAATATGTCTACGTTGATGCTTTCAGCCAGCTTTTGATTTTGATAGAATAGTACCTTTGGCACAGATACATGGTATAAGTAAAAGAATATTAAGATGCTCAAGTAGCATTAAGAATCACAGAGGAAGGAAAAGTAAGTAATAGGCAGAGTTCAGACTTCCTATAATCAGTCATAGGTACAGGCAGGAACTGAGTGATTGTTCTCTGTTATAAATAAATGAAAAAAAGTCAATACGGATGTAGCAATGACCTGTGATACATTATTCTAAATTTTTAAAGTTTGGGGGGTTTTAATCCACACTGAGTAGTGGCAATCGTTCGCACAAAACGTTTCTTTCACATCAAACGTCAAGACCGTTCTATAGACCTGTTGCCATACAGCAAGACTGGTTTTCGATCGAGAAATGGGATTTCACCCGCCTGCATAGCTCACAAAGCCAGGGAGGTTTTCTTTAAATATTTCTAAATACCGCTTCAAGATAATTAGTCATTCTAAAAGATGCTTATTTATTGAAATGTTTTATATTTAGGCAATAACAGAATGTATTGGGGATTTTCTCATTTATTTTTCAAAACCCTTAGGAGCTCTTTTTGGTGCCTTCTGTTATGGAGTGGATCTGGTGGTTATTAGGGTTGTAAGAGGACTTTTTTAAAATCAGGCATTTTCAGCCTGGTGGTTTCTTATTTTAGTCACTAGGATATGCACTGATTTTCCACACAAATGAAAATGTGACAGTCACAACATACTGACTCCATTTTGTGAAGGAGTTTAGTAACGCATGAAATACCTAATTAGAAAGGGAATGGGTTTGTACCTTTAAGTTTCTAACCACTGTTTCATTTGGGACAACTGCAAAATTCCCTAGAGCGCACAAATAGCCTTATATTTAAATAAGATAACATCTAAGCTGGGCTAACAATTTTTGCCCCTATAGTTACTAATAATAAGCTAAAGAAAGAGATATTAGCTAATTCCAAGCTGAAGGCACTGAGAGAAAGAAATCCATGTCATCCCAGGGCAGACACCATTAGCACAGGTAGCTTTCAGCTCATTAAGCCTCATTGCTGAGATGTTTTAAACAAGTGTTTGTTTCTAAAAGCTGTGGAATCTAAGGAATGGAAAGCCACCTCTGTTTTAAAAGCGTGTTTTCTGAGCTTTAATAAAATGACACTTTGCCTTAATTTTGTGTCTCCAGTCATGCAGGAAATTAGAGGACTGGCTTCTTTTTCCACAACTTTGGTTTTTCAAGTTTCAGGCTCAATGTGGCAGACCACATTGCTCAAATTAGATTGTAAATGAATTATTTGTTTCTAAAGGATAACGGATATCAACTTGCGTACAACTATTATAACTTGCGTAGAATATGAGCATATCTCTCATTTGCTTCTGTAATTGCAGGATGGTTGCTCTTTACAAGATGTGTATTTGCTCAGGAAGTTAGTTTGTTACTGAGTTTGGGATGCTGGCACAGGTTGCCCAGGTGGTGGAGGCCCCGTCCCTGGAGACAATCAAGGTCAGGCTTGACAGGGCTCTGAGCAACCTGCTCTAGTTGAGGATGTCTCTACTCCCTGCAGAGGAGTCGGACTAGGTGACCTTCAGAGGTTCCCTGCCAACCAAAACCATTCCACAATTCTGTGATTCTCAAACTGTAACGTTGCATTGTTAAGTATAATTTAGAATGGCCCTTTTTGTCTAATCTAGTAAGCTACAAACTTGATCTAATTTTGCAATAGAATGATCTCAGAAATCATTTAACCCCTCTGCATGTATAAGTGGCAGTGGCAAGTCTGGATGAAGATGATGGCATTAAAATATCTGATTTCTTTATGGCTACCTACTTGATAAGAAATTGTATTTCCACATGAGGCCTGCATACTAGTAGTGTGAGAGAGTTTTTTGTAGCGTTCCAGCTTTGGAGGGAATCTTCTGCTACTCTGCAGTCCTGTTAGTCCAGTTCAAAGTCAGGTTGAGAGTAGGAGTCATCTTCAGCACGCAGATTGAAAGAAGGCGTGAAAAGGTCAATCAAACTTCAGAAGTGATTGCTGTCTATCGCACCCATTGACCCAGGCTTTGAGCCTCAACATTACCTGTGGAAATCATATATTTTGACAGGTGTTGAAGTAATTTTGCAGTGCTAGCCTTCACGGGTTGCAAGAGAAACATTGATATTCACGTATATTGGGTATCATGTGATGCTTTAGCTTTTCTTGACACTGAAGAAGATGGATACTCTGGTTGCCTGTGAACACAATGCACTTGAGAAACCCTGTTGCTGCTACTGCGCTGGCACCCCAGAGTCAGCCAGAGCTGTGAAGGCATCTGCCCAGGACTACTTATTAAAGTGAGTTTATCAGAGATGACTGAAACACTTTTAAACACTAAATAAAGCTAGGTTTTGATGGAATAAAAACTTGAATGCTTAGCTTTTCTTGATGAACAAGGAAAACAAAAGCAAAGACTAAACAAGACCAGCATCATTAAAGAGCAAGCGATAGGACTGACTGCAGACTTGGTATTCAGGTATTCTCTTTCCTGTTCTGTTGGCCAACAGTTCCTCCTCAAACCCCAGTGTAAACAGTTTACTCCTATTTCTAGGAAAATCTCTGCATGTGATGAAAATCCATTACAGCTTCACTCCACACTGGGCTTTCTGTTGCTTTTTGGAGCAGTGGCTGATCCTGAGAAAAGCCCATCTGACATAGACTGTTCACATTAGTGGATGCTGGACTGCAAGAGTACATGAAAGACCACCTACCATTTAGGAACAGAGTGGCATTTTTTTCCCTTGTCTGTCTTTACTTGTGCTTACATTCCAGACCAGGGCAATGAACCGTTCGTAGAGACAGAAGAAGCTGTGCAGGTCCCTGCTGCAGTCTGCGCCATGAAATGTTTGCTTAGATTGCTGCCTCATAATTAGCCAGTTCAAAAGAGACTGACATTAAGATGATGCGTTTAACATGCAGATAAATAAATACACAAACCTGTTTCACATCTTTTTTTCATATTGGTACCAAAGCTAAAATAATGATGTTGAAAATTGATTTCCACTTTTGCATTAATAAAATAATTGGAATATTCTGAACACAGTTCATCTTCATTTCTTCTAAAATTTCTCTTGAACATTATGGATTATTTGAGCGATCGTTTATGTGATGTAGAAATTAATCTTTGGCACATTTAGACATTGTAATCAGAGCTCTTAGTTTTCCAGTATGTCTGTGTGGCGAAGATGCAAAAGAGATACTGGTCTCAAATCAGGAACCACTAAATGGAACTGACTCTCAGTCGTGAGTACTTCTGTTTCTGTGCTGAACTTGCAGTCCCCAGAGCCCTCACCTGGGTAAAGAAGTAAATCGTGGGGCAGGCAGTTGTTCTTTCTATTTGGTTTGCATTGCTTAGCTCGGGGGATTGTTTCATTAACTGTGTAAGTCATCTGAATTGATGCGATTGAATAGGAAATCTTAAGGTGCCAGGCCTACTGTCCTCATCCCGCACATTTCTTTAACTCGTAGAGTGTAATTATTTATAGTTGGAAGGTACTAATAGCTCTAAGCAAGAGCACTTCGATGTCAGGACAGAATTTAATGCCAGCTGGTGTGAAGTGTGCCAGGTATTCATGCTGAATGGAGAGAAGAATAGACTTGTTCAGCAGTGAACTGGCTGTGGAATAGAAGCCTCTGACCAACACAGCAGTTTGAGAAGAGTAACTGCTTTCCTCAGCAGGCCGGTTGCCAGTGGGATCTAGGATGTTGTTAGGTTCCAGATTTAAGAGGATAATCAGAAACGCAAGATGAGGAAGAATCTGGCAGAGAGACGTGGTGAGATTGGCAGAACTCCTTGCGAATTCTCATGTACCTTGTCAAGGGAACAACTTTGGAAATTGTAAGGAAGCTGATAGCTGTTCTTTTATTTACTTTTTGTTCAGTTGGGCAGCATTTCTGTGCCGTCATGGACTGGCTGGTAGCAGAGAGCTTTGTTTATCATCAAGTTTTTCCCTTGTGAAAGTAACCAGGGGTGGGCCTCATATTGTCCAATCGCTTAGAGTAGCACTTAGCTGAAGTTAGGCATCCTGGTTGAGTTGGGTTTATCTGACAAAACAGGCCTCCTGGCTGAATGCCATCAGGGTGCTTTTGCTCTGTTCTAGTTTCTCACTCACACTTGTGAAGTGCAGGACACACACTGAAAATGATACCTGTGCAACTTGATCTGTAACATGATTCCAGCTCCTAGAAAACACAAGCTTAAGCAGCAGAGGTGTTCTCCAGCCACTGTGGGTGTGTTTATGCCTTGAGGATCGCTAATAAAGGATGTTTTCACGCACTGTGCTGAGGTAGATTTGTTGGCCAAAACCTTTAGTGTGGTTGGTTGTTTAGGAATGACACTTGGTACCCCTGAAGTTCAACTAGGAGAGATCTACCTGCGCATGGGTGTGTGGGCCAGCAAGGTCCTCTTGCTGCTGTGCCAGGGCCATTTGCTGCCTGTTGCAAACAGGCCCAGAGTGTTATTACCAACTGCTGTTGCTTTTTTCCTTTCTTTACCCAGAATAGCATTTCTGCAACAATACTATCTTACTCCTCTTGTATTGGTGTTCCTGGAGCGGTTTCGTAGCTGTGTACATTTCCAAAGTGAAATATCAGAGTTGGGTGAAGGGAGTGCATTGTCTCCCCCAGCAATGTTGAAGAACAGGAGGGCTGGATCATTACAAACAGCCCAAAGTTTCACTGCATTATTAGCCTGCTCTTGGTGAAGGTTTGGATGGGACAGTGGATTGTGGAAATGGTGTCTATCTATAGCAGTGCTTCTGTGGTAAGGATGAGTTTGGTTGTCAGAGCTGAAAAAAATAAATAGGGGAGTTTTGTGGGTTTTGTTTGTTTGTTTTAAATAAACAGTACCATAAATGAGATTAGTAGTAAGATCCTAAAATATTTTTTATGTTAAAGTAAGGAGACATCCAGCTTTTGGGTTATGGTCTGCTTTACTACTTAATCATTCCTTCGTTTTACTTGAGTGTTCTTCAATCTTCGCTCTGCCAGGGACTAGCAGGTGAGTCAGATGTGCACGCTGACAAGTGTTCAGTACTGCACACTGCAAGCATTTACACTTAAAACAAACCTATGGATAAAGATTTATTTTTCTGAAGTTCTTCACAGCTCTATCTCTAGAAAATTGTTTCCTTTCTGTTTTTTACACGTCCCCAGTTGTACGAGCAGGGAATGTAGTTCACTTAATTTTGGGGGGAGTATTCCTGCATATTGCATATATGATCCTGCTTATGTAAGTATAGACTGGTTGGATGGACTAGTGGATACACTTTTCCATCTCCTTTTATAACCCAACAGGCTTGCACCACCAAACCTATTAAAAAAAATCTTGTATGTAACACCTGTAGTAATTGCTTCTGTTTCCTTCAAGATGATAGCGACATGGCATGGAAGTATAAGTCACTCTGTCTTCAGTCTTCTTAAAATTACACGCAAATTTTGCATGTTATGCCATTCAAAGATCTGCTAAATTTTATTTTTTATTAAATAAATTGGGCAATCAGTTCGCTTTTGAGGACTTTTTTTGCAGTGACTAGAGATTGGCATTTAATATAAACATCTTTTTAACGCTTTTGCATTTTAAAATATATCAATCTGACAGATACGTTTTAAAAACTTATACTTAGCTTTTCCTGCTTTGTTTGTTAGGGGCTATCCCCTTTATAGAATTTGATCTCTACTTCCACCCAGCATCGGTTAATGCATAGTTATTGCAAAATATGATTTCCTGTGATTAGTTGCTTACTCATTTCTGAGTTGTAAGGGTCATCCTACCAGCCTGAAGTCGTCATGGAAGCCACCCAGAGGCCTATGCTCAGCAATAGTTTTCTGTTCGTTGCCTAACATGTGCTTTGTGGGACCACTGGCATTCTAAGCACAGAGAGGATTTGGTACCTCAAACCTATTGCTGATGTTCTACAGTAACAGCTATAGGTCACTATAGAGATAGTTTCATTCAGAACATTCCCCCAGCGATGTCCCACTCTGTGTTTCTGAGTTGACAGACAAGAAGTTGAGTGCTGTGTCCATACTCGGTTCTGAACACCACCTAACCATACAAGCGATGGATGAGTGCTGCAAGCTGGGCTAGCCCAGCATACTCAATTGTTACCCTGTGACTATAGGATGTAGAGGAGAATTAGTTGGTTTTCCTGTGAGGAAATATATAATAGAATCATAGAATGTTAGGGGTTGGAAGGGACCTTGAAAGGTCATCTAGTCCAATCCCCCTGCCAGAGCAGTATTTTAGAGAAAGACTTCAAAATTAATTTAATCCTGGCTTTTCTAAAGGACAAACAGGAAAAACAACTCTCTTAATGCCTGTAATATGATGTGAAATTTTCTGCCTCACCTCAGCTTGGGATTAGTGGGTTTCACAGCTGTGATGCCAGAGCTGGAGAAAGGTACCTCAGCCTTGACATGGGGGGGGTTGCATTGGGTGCCCTGGCACAAGCTGTCTGCGTTTCATGTCATTTCTTCGCCTTATCAGTGATCATATGTGTGACTATGAGTGAACCTGCTGGTCCACGATATCTGCACTAGGGCAGCCAACCCTCCCTCCAAATTTCTCCCATGTAGACGAATTCCCATACTCTGAGTAGAAATTTATAAATAGCAGGCTAGATCTTAACTGGAATTGAATCTGTACAGCTCCCAAGTGATCCTGCTGGTCAGGCTACTGGAAATATGGCTTTTGTGAACGAGCATTTATTTCACTTTCTGAGGCAATCAACTAATTGTGCCTCGCAATGCGATGTTTTTAGCAGCATGATTTCAGAAGGGCCATAATTACTGTGTCCTGTATGGCAAGCAAGAGGGATAAAAGATGTAATGCTAAAGCCACTTCTTTTAAAATTAATGTTGTCTATTTAAAATTAGTCAATGTTTTAAGAGAGCTGATTACTAATGCATTTCATGGTAACATCTTGCCTGAGCAGTTCTAAAAGTCATACGGGGGTTTTTCCGTAATTCCTTTTTTTTTTCTTTTTTTCATTTGAGCAATTTGCTTGATATTTAAGGGTAAACTCCACATGACTGTGACAGTACTTTTTTGAACTTAAATATTTTTAATTTTAAAATTTATTTTCATTGCTAGTATAAAATTTGATATATTAGGGGTTTTTATCAATATAGGCATTACAGTTATTCTTGCAACATTTATAGTCCTTTACAGGCACAGCATCATTAATCCGTGGTCTGTTTTTTACAAAGATTGGTGGGACACAAATGGTGTCTGTAGAGAAAGGAGTTTAGTGATTGTGAAAAACTTAATTCAGCCGAGTACTAACTGCAACAATCCTTATGTCGGAACATCCAATAGTATGAATAATAAAATTTTGAACTATTTTCAGAGCACATTAGCTACTTTTTCTGTGTAGGGAAAATACCCATCTGTCGTCAAATTACGCATTATCTTTTGGTGTAAGCAAATAACTCATCAGAAGATGAGACTGAGATTGGAAAGGAGATTATTAAAGAAAACCACTCCACATTCATGTTTGAGAGCAGGCTGCAGTTCAGAACTGAGTAAATCTTGAGTCTCATCATGTTAACCCTGATAGTAGTTTCCCGACAGGGACAAGATCACACTTCCCAAGATGAAGAAAAAAAAATAAATAATGCATTCAGCGGAAAAGGAGTGGTGTACCATATTATATTAAAAATGTGATGTCAGGAAGTAAAAGAGCAAGCATGTGGTGCTGGTGTATGAACATAGAAACTGAAGCGAGTATGAAATACTGAAAATAACAAAACCAGACAAAACTCATCCTAAAAAAAAAAGTAAAAAATGAAAATTAGGTTGATAAGAGCATTTCTTTGGCTCATGGAGTTGCTCATGGACAGAACTTTCAACTCCAGTATTTAAATACCTAAAATTGAAAATGTCTATTTAAATAAATTTTATATGAGAAGAAATACCTAATGCCTAATTAGCTAACCTGTTTGTTTGTTGGGTTTGGTTTTGTTTGTTTGTTTGGGTTTTTTTCCTTTTAAAATGGGCTTCAATGCAGCTGAAAATCTTTTAACCCCAAACTGTTTTCTATTGAATTATGTAGGTAGGGAAGTTGAAGTGCAGGAAACTTTTTAATGATGTGTGGGTGATGAGTTCATTGCCAGTTTCCCCCAAGCACGCAGTCTTTGGAGAAACCATTAAAAGGTGAAATGAAGGCTGAAAAAGCACAGATGGCTTCCATGAAGAAGCAAAAATAGGTCTGTATGTCAGCATTTTACTCAAGGGTTTCAAGAAGTGAAATCCAGAGGTATGAATCAGGTGTACCCATAGCTTACGTGTAGCATTTGTGGGTAGAACCAGGGAGTTAAAGGTGACTCCTTCATCCTGCTCCACAGTGTTCCCGAAGGAGTGCAGTAGTCTGTGATCTTCCAGAGGAGAAATGAGAAAGGAATGTTAGGTGTTAATTTTGTAAGAATTCTCCCAAAGTATTTTGATTACCAAGTGATAGCAAATCAAGCTTGTTAATCATTGGTTGTAGCTACTCTTACTCTCCCATGAACTAGCGCCAAATCTGTGCAGTTAGTATGCCCTAGCATGTTTCAAATCCAGAACTATCAAACTACAAAGTTCATTTAAGAGTGATATATGACACTCATCTGCTGTGTATTTAATTATGCCATTCAATTACTTAAATTTGTGTCCATGTAAATTATACATATACACGTACATGTTTGTGTATTGTGTGTAGATAAAAAATGTATGCTTAATGACATCATCTTTCTAGTGGAGCATTATCTAAATAAAAGATCGTTCATGTGAGCTTTTAAAGAGAAAACTAAATGCTTTCTTTAGGCAGAAACTCTGTGTTTAGGTGGAAACCGTAGTTACTGTTATCAACTTGGTTTTGTTTTCAGTGAAGACCACTGAACTAGTAGATTATAATCTGTTGTATTGGTCTGAAATCGAAGGATTAGAAATTGTTAAAGAATTTTCGTACCACGGAAAATCTCTAGGAGTAAAGCAGCTTGAAAAAGAGAGGTGGTTAAGTAGGCGTGATGCTTGATGACAAGGAACAATTGAGTTGCTTACATATATCCATACTGCAAATGTTGTAAAAGTGACTCGGACTTTTGTTATTACAGGCTGCACTGAGCAGAAAAAAATGGGGGAGAAAAAAAAGCAGTATCTGTGGGTTCTTTAATGTAGTGAATAATTTAATTCTCAAACATCTTTGTGACTGACCTTTTCAGCTGCAGTCAGGACCCACAGCGCTTTCGCCCTCTCAGAGTTTAATCGGCAAAGTTAGACTGTGGCTGGCAGAGTCCAAGGCTGGCTCTGTGGCTGGGAAGAGCTGTTGAGAAGCAAGCTGGGAGGGAGGAAAGCCTGCTCCTTCTTTCCCTTGGGAGCTGCTTTGAAGACGAGGCTGTGCCACAGCCCCTTTCTCTGCCTCCTCCCAGCCAGGTGCGCTGCAATTCTAATCTATGAACATTTAAATAGCAATGCTGCGCTCAGGAATAGTATTTCTCCCTATTTTTACAGTATTGAATGCGGCCATGCAGCCAGTTTCATATGTTGACCTTCGACTATCTTTTAGCTGAGCCTTTCTATATCTCAAAGCTATTTAAATGTAGTAGAACATCATAAAAACCTATAAATCTTAGAGGAGCCATTGAAATAGGCATTGAAAAATCCAAAGGTTACCTTAGTAATATCAAATCATCATGGTAATTTACTAATGCCACTTGCTGCTCACGTATGCATTCTCTCTTGCCCCTCTTTCTTTCCCTGTAGTATGCTGTTGTTGGTTTGTGGTTTTTTTTGTTTTTTACTTGTGGTGTGTTCCTGGGAATTTTATTTAATAAAATCTGTGCTGTGTTCCCCTTTGTCATCCAACAGTATTTAAGAAATTGTGTATGGGTGTAGACATTGGTGTGACTTGGCATTATTAACTCACAGTATTTTAGTTGTCTTGGGGTATTTTTCTTATTAAAGAGATCAGTTTTTAAGGAAATAAAACTATTACAGGAGACTCTGAGAATTCAAAGAGAGGAAAGTGACAAGTAGCTAGTCTTTTCTGATAAGCTTGAAAATTACTCAGAGTAGTTTGTCAGAAGCCTATTGAAATGACTGCATTTGCTGGGGCTTAGGATTTGGTGACCTGACTCTCTAGCTCGATGTCAGTATTTCAGCGTCGGGAAGGAGTCTGGGTAGTCAGTACCTGCATCATGTCAACAACTTCCATAATTTCTTTCTTTTTAAAAGCTGACCACTTAATGTTACTTTCCTTTTCGGTACTTAGAATCTGTCATATTTTAAATCAAATGTCTTATTCAGAGTCTATAATACTTTTTATTTATCTCTGGGATTGTAGTTCTTATTTAATCTCTATATCTGATCATCTCATGACCTCAGATAGACACTGGGGAGAGGTTTTTCATCTTGCAGAGTCTTTGCCTTTGCAGAGAGTGAACTTCTGTCCATGAACGGTAACATACAGACGGAAAAAAAAAGTTCTGAAGAGAGAGAAAAAAATTCTAGCATTTCTCCAACATCCAATGCTGTTAATGAGGCCTGTATTTTATTACATCACACACAAGTGATAAGTACCTACATATAAAACTACATGTTAACATTTGTGTGTGTATATTGTTAAAAAAAAAAAAAAAATTCTACAAGAAATAACATTTCTAAACCAGGAATGTTGCTTTGATTAGGAACTGAACTATAGAAAAAGGTGATGTTCTAAGGTGTCCTGAACCCTGAAGTCTACAGAAAATGTCCTTTTTTTCCTCTGATGAATGAAAACAGTCCCAACTCTGCTCTGCTTTGTAGTGCAGTCATGGCAACATGCGTGTGCAGTGCCCTTTCCTTCCTTGTCTCGGTGTTAGATGTGGCTGCTCCATCATGCAAATGTGGTAAACTCCTGGTCGAGTGCTAGGAAACCAAAAGGCTACCTGGAGACTCCAACACAGTCTGTAGTGACGTGAGAGAGATTGTCTGATGGTTTCATGAGGTCAGACACGCTTATTATAATCGAACCAAGATCCTGCTATTTTGCACATTAATCTCATCTGAAGCATTTAAAAACCTTTAGTGTAAAGATTCCAGCTGAGAGTTGTTCTGCTATAGGTTTCGGGAATCCACAAAAATGTTTCTGACAGATGAGATTTGTGGTGATAACTAGAAGGATTTGGAGATTTTTAAAAGCTTACAGAGGTAGAAAGCAAGAATTGGAAATTCCTGGCTCAGAAGAAAACATTTAGAAAGTAGTGAACAGGAGAATACAGACGATTACACTAAAAGCCTTCAAATACCTTTAAACATCACTTTTGCAAATTATTTAATACCTAAATTATTTGTGATTAGCAGTGACCACAGAGGATGAGGAATATGTTCTAGGAAAGATTTTATCTATAACTGCGTCCAAGATACCTTCTGGTAATGCACGCTCAGTTGTCTGCTGACCTTTAGGATCTGTGTTAAGGGCCAGTTTATTATGGTGAAAACCATTTTGGGGCTCAGGAACCATGAGAAACATGTACCTAGCAGGCTGATTCAGGGTAGCATTGTTAACTAGAAGAGCAAGATTATGTCAGGCCTTCTAAAAATAAATGTTATGCAGTAACTGCTTTATAAATGAGAAAGTACTCCTTGCTTTTAGAAGAGCTTTAGGAATAGCCTGTACTTTTCTTGATGTTCTCTCATATGCTTAAATAGGCACGTAGACTGTCAGGCTGTAGTGGACCGGAGATGCAGCTTCATGAAGGAGTTCAAAATAATTCTCTTTCCTTGATAGGCCCTTCCAGAGAAAAACAAGGAGACTCTGGGACTGTGAATGAAAGTGCACCTGGTGACCACAGAGCCTGGCATATACTGATTTTTGTGTGTTCTTTTTAAAGCCTGGAAATACGGCAAATACAATTTTGAAGTTCATTAAACTGTATTGTAGAGAGTCCTAAAATACTCCACCTTTCCCGTAGCGGCTGCTAGTTTCTTATAGTTATGTGGGAACCCTGAGTTTAATTCAATAAAAGCAAGACTGCAAGCCTCATAGCTGCAGAAAAAAGCATAACAAAGTTTTCAACATGGAATCCCAAAAGGCTTGGTAGAAGAAGGAAAATGAAAAATCCCAACCTATTTTTAAATACCTGAGGATTCTTCCTTCAAAGTCATAATCTTGTGATCTGTCACGTGAGGTTTGAACACCTGAAGTTAACAGTGCTAAGGGAATATAAAAGAGGAAGAGAGGGGCCATAGAAATTATGATGAGTGTAACACTAACTACAATTAGGTAAAAAGATAAAATATACGTAGTTGATGCACAACTACCCTGTACTGCATCACACACCGGTGGTCCTAAAGTGAAAGAGCTGGAAAAGCTTTTTGCAGAATTGTACAATGTAGCAGTTAATGAAACAAAACCAGACAAAACCCCGCGATTATTGATTCTACCTTGGTTTGAATCACAAACTGCAGACCAGGTGGTGTTTTGAGAAGGTGACAAAATGTGGTTGAAAGAATTGAAAGTATAATCAAAGGGCTTTTTCCATTTTTGGGGGGAAAGATTAAAGGAGAAATGGTCAAAACCATTTTCCTCCGGCAATAGAATCATAGAATCATTTGGGTTGGAAGGGACCTCTGAAGGTCACCTAGCCCAACCACCCTGCAGGGAGCAGGGACATCCTCAACTAGAGCAGATTGCTCAGAGCCTCCTCAAGCCTCGCCTTGAATGTCTCCAGGGATGGGGCCTCAACTACCTTCCTGGGCAACATGTTCCATTATTCTACTACCCTTATGGTAAGGAACTTGTGACTAACATCCAATCTATATCTACCCTTTTCTAATTTAAAACAGTTTGTGAGGTTCATGCTTTTAATCCTAAATTGTTTGCCCAGAGTTTGCAGCATTAATGGATACCATCATTGATAGTCTAAACTGTTGCCCGAGTCACTTCTGGGAACAAAACCTAAAAAGTGATAAGGTAGATCTTCTTCCGCAAAAGTAGAATAGAAATAGCAGTAGAGGCATACATTTTTAATAGCAGTTTAGCAGGCTAGACAAGGCTTTAGAAGAACAACCTTAGAATGAAATGAAATGAAATGAATGAGAGAGCTTGTGGTTATTTTAGATGGCTTGACAGAAATGTCCATTCAATGGCAATAGTTTATAAAAAATGTAAACAACATCAAGGACTATTTGGGAGGGTGGAGAATGAAGCAGAGGGCATCTCTGCTGTATGAAGTTCATGTTTGTTGTTAGACTCTGTGGAATTATAGAGATGCCCCAGAAAAGGTAAGTGGGGATAATGAAAATCATAGAATGGCTTCTGAATACAGTCTTGGGCTCTTGGGGCTGGTGAGGTGACAATGTGTGTGCAATGGAAGTTACTAAGTTACAGGCAGCACAGGAGGATGTGAAGGGGGTGATCATCACTTGCATCTTACAAGGCAAGCTGGGGCTTGCAGGTTCAAAACAAGAACAAACCAAAGGAGGTGGTTCTT